>JAHWFO010055737.1:427368-514011 GCA_023313115.1 Rhysida immarginata | reverse complement strand
ACCCTAAAGGGACATGAGTTGGTTCTGACGGCGAGGAAAACGCTGCCATTCAATCCTGGTGTCGACAACAAATCCGGAATTCCTCTCCGGCGGCTTCATCCAACTAGGCACGCGTTGGCGCAATGCTTGGAAAGGAATGGGGACTATGTCGAAAAGTGAATAGTGCATTACATAGAGGACAAATGTGAGTATAAGATACAAAAAGAATTTTGAAAATCGGTTAACAAATAAAAAAGTTACAGCCATGGAGACCTTATTTATCAATCGCCCTTCGTAAAATCTAAATGGAATCCAAAATCTCCTTTTATTTTCGGCCTTGTCCTCTTATTCTCTCGCGACTAGACGTCATTCTTCTACTGCGGTTTGGAGTGATTAAATTATTTTCACTCGATGAATGGCAGATGACCCCACTTATCAAATGCAGTTGGTGCCAGAAAATAATTTGCTTTCAGCATTTTTCAACGAATTCAACAAACATATGCTATTTTATTTGCTCCTTTGAAGTATCACCTCTTTCAATAGCATCCTATATGAAAATCCTCTGAAACACAGTATCCTAAGTGGCAAAATGATTCTGAGACGAGCTGAATGTGTCGATTCTCCTGAGTAACAAAATGTTGCGAGACGATGGGGATGTGACGAGCTGTATGTGTCGAGTCAACTGATTCTGATTCAGGGATGATGTGAATGGGAGATTTGAATGAGACAACATGAATGTGACCAAAAGTGACTATGACCAAGTGAAGTGTGACGAAACGATCTGCTTTTTAACATCCTTTGATGCAGTCCCAAAAGAGCACGTGTCTACTACCTTTCCCCCCCTCCCCCTCTGGTGGTCAACAGTGGCCAGTCCTTTACTTACCCCCTCCTGTTCTACTTGACCATGAGGTTTTTGGTTTGGTTTGGTTTGATTGGTATTAACGTCCTTTTCAACTGCCATGGTCATTTCAGAACGGCGTTAGAGGGGCCGCAAATTTTGCCTCGCAAGGGTTCTTTAACGTGCAGCCCGCAAACGACTACACGGGACCAACAGCTTTACTTCCCTTCCGAAGGAAGTGCATGATCTCAGGATTTTCCCCCTGAAAAAATCCTCGTCGTCCTCAGCCGGGGTCGAACTTACGTCCTCGGGCATCAGAGACGATCACGCAACTCCTGAGCCACCGAGGCCGATCGAGGTTTTTGGACGATCCCAGGATTCTATACGTTTTCGTTCGTTACCTGTCATCGGAGGAGCGCATAATCGGACAATCATATTCGATTTTGAGGACACTGAAACCAAATTCTAATTCCTATTTTGCTACATTAGGGTATCGATTCTTAATGCTTTAATTTATTTTCCCCCTGCTTTCGAGATAGTTTGTTACACTTATGAAAACTTTAGGAACAATAGGGACGAAACAATATTTCTAAGTGTTCATATAGGCGTTCATTCTTCCAGAGGATCACAAATGGCAACGACAGAAATTCGTCTTCACACTCTTGGATTATGACAGTTATTTTTGCCGTTTCAACTTTAATAATTAAAAAGCAAAGAATATCCATATCGAAAATATCAAAATTTTTTGGAGGGATTTCATGCTAACTCCTCATTCCTTATCCATCTCATCCACCGATCACGATTCTATTTGCGTATTTACTTTTATTCAAAAGCACAGAATGGTTATAATTTAAGTTACACTATTCAGACTTCTCTAAAGTTCTGCTGATCAGATTTTGACGAAACTTGGAATATACTTGTAAAGACCATGGGGAATAAATTTTTTGCAATAAAAATTAGTTCAAATTTCAATCACTAAGTGAAAAAGAGGCGCATAAAGTACAAGAATCAAAAATTGGAAACACAAACAATTATTTATTCACAGCATTTGTTCAATGTGCATTCCATTTGTCTCAATCAAATGTTCAAATCCCGTAATAGCGTATTCAACAGTAGCGCGAAGGGTTTCTTGAGGAATTGCAGTAATATAATGTTTTATGCTGGTTTTAAATTCAGGCAGAGTCTGTATGCTTCCTCCATAGACACGATCTTTTGGGAATCTCCACAACCAGAAGTCATAAGACTGAAGTCCGTAGAACGAGGAGGCCAGGCAGTCGGAAAACTTCTCGAAATTACCCGATTATCTCCAAAGTGGGCACGAAGCAGTTCTTTCACTTGTGGTAAGAACCATCTTGCATGAAGACAGTAGTCTCTAAACATTCCCGTTCTCGTAAGGCAGGAATGACTTGTTGCTGCAGACGTTCGCAATAACAGGCACCCGTGATGGAACACCTCTTCTCCTTAAAGAAAACGGGACCAAGAATGAATTCTGCAGTAAAACCACACCAAGAGTAATGAAATCAGAATGCGGCAGTTCTAAGTACTCACTACTCTATGTAGAGTAAAATGCACTTCGCCTGAGCACAAAATGTTCCAAGGCCATGAATAGTTATCGGTTATTCTGGCAAAAAACCGGCAAGCAAAATCAGTGCGTTGATCAGGGTCTTGAGGGAGCAGCTTTTGCACCACATGGTATAGTGACCACTTTAAAAAGCATCACAGAACCTTTCGTACCGTAGACCAAAGGAGAGACAACGTGACACTGCTCTAGCTCTTGTTTAAGAATATTTGGAATCGGACGCTTTTTCAACCACAGGAACAGCGACTTCTTCCACACGTTCATTTGAAGTCCGTTTCCGTCCTCATCCTCTCAGCACACACAACTACCTTATCTCTCTAATTTACTAATCATCTTTTTTCAAACCATTACTTGTCATAAGAAAGAGTTTACAGCTGATTAATGGCATTTTAAAGCGTTCTAAAGCCTTCTAAATTGGCTTAGTGCCCTTTCTTGAATTATCACTGTCACATAGTGGTCGAAATTTGAACCACAATATATATAACGTGTAATCCAAGTTTCATCAAACTAGATCAGCAGAACAAACTCTAAAGGGGTTGAATAGTGTAACTTAAATTATAACCATCCTGTATGATTATTATTGTTAGATAAAAAATGCCGCCATTCATTTCAAGCAACGAAAGAAGAGCCCAAGCATTTATACAATTAACCAATCGCTTTCTTCCTGCTCTCATAATTCCACATTCTTCGTATCCCATGTCCACGTCTGGATGGTCATAAGGTCAAGCGATGAAAAGCGTAAAAAATTCTACGCTTTTTTCTACCATGTTTGATGCTTATGTCAGGAATAATTTTCAAAACTTTCTCAGGGAATACAAATTTTTGCTTAAAGACTTGAAAATTAGTTTAAAAATTCTCAAGGTTTAAAAATAAGGTTTATAGAGAAATTTATTTTTTAACAGATCTTTTATATGCAGGGACTTGGAAAATATCTGGCAAAATTTTTAAAGGATTGCAGAGGGGACCAAAATAAACATTTTCCATCACAGAATGTGTCCGGAAATGACGCGTTTATACGCGGCAGTCGATGATGTCTGGGAGTAAAGGCATTATTTCCCCGCTGGGATTTACAACAGCATCCATTGCTTTACAAACTCAGAGCTTGCAAATATCCATACGACGTATTTTGAACATTCTTTATGGCGAAATTTGTGTTTCAATATGACGGTGCTCTAATATTGAAACAAATCGAGATCGACAAACTTGTTTAGAAGGCCATCACATCCACGTAACGCAATGACCCGATCTGAATCTGATAACCCTATGGGGTATCATAGACTCGTGATGTGTACAGGGTGTCACCTCATCTTCGTGAGAAAAAAGAGAAGTCGAATGAGGTGACAGAAGAAGAGAAAGAGAGAGGCGATCAAGAGAGAGAGAAGAAAAAGCCGACCCCCATTGAAAGTAATGGAAACGGTCGGAAGAAGAGAGATCAACTCGCGCTCCGATTGGCGGAAAAGAGGAAAAATGAAATTGAAAGAAAAAGAGATTTTTCTAGAAGAGAAGAACGAGGCAGAAGGTTCGAGACTCCGAACAGTGAAGGTGACGGAAAGTCGAGAGGGAATGGTAACGTGAGAAAGAATACGTGGCGACAAGGCCATGGAGCAAGCGAGTCGCACGGAGTAGCTGGAGACGCTATGAGGCCGGGAACGACACGGAAGTCGGCGTGGATGTTTCGTCGGGAACCGGAGACGGGAGAAACGAAGGATAAAGGTCGTTTCGACGAACGGCGGAGAAAAGGTTCGTTACGGGAGTCAGCACGACGCAGTGCTGGGACGAGTCAAAGTTCGCCAGGCATCTCGAGAAGCCGAAGGCATCCGACGGGAGCGAAAGCAACGAGCCGTGGAGAAGAGAGAAGGACAGCGAAAGCCATCATCTACTTGTCAAGTAAGAGCAACGTTTCTGATATTATTTCGCCCGCGATAGGCGTTATTCATTCGGCTCATAAGACGGAGGATAATAATGCGTATGAGCCACGGACATTCCAATTTCGAAGAGCTCGCAATATCCGCTCAGCCATGAGAATCAGGCAATAGATTCGAACGAAAACATTGAGTTGACACTTAGCGGAATTATTGCGCAGGACGAGCCTCACGATAGTCCAGTTACCCCAACGGTGGAGAAAGTTATCGGCCCCATAATTGTTCCGCATAATATAAGGGCATATGGACAAAATATTAATAGTAATATTAGCGGAGCTGATAGTGACGTAGTGCTGAAGAAAGATTCTACTAATGACTTTCTTTCATCCAGTGCCAAGGATGCAGCCAAGTTTGTAAAAATAGAAGGCGTCAGGCAGCCCAGCCAAGCACGAATTTGTCTGAGTTTAAATCTTCGCTTTCAAGGGAAAACGAAGAGGAGCTTTCCATTGAGGAACGCTTAAACGACATTTCTACGTCTAGTGCCAGAGAGAGAGGGAATCCACTCTTCGCTCTCGTGGGAGAGAGAGGAGCCAAGTCGCAATATCAGCGTGCCTTTAGCTTTAGGTAGTATCGACGGGGCCCTAGTCGTTCTACCGCGCCTGGTAGGCAGCGTTGCGTCCTTTGGTAGTAAATTTTAGAATTATTGCTGTGTGTATGTGTAGTGTTGTGGTTGGCGTCTTGACTGGATGTTAATTAATGTGTACCTTTATTTTCCCACTAGCTCCCACCTGCGAGAAGCTTTACCCTTCGAGGTTGCCGTGCTCTGTTTCGACGGTGACCAGTAGAGGTTCCTATTCCTATTCCTGCATTAGCCAAGGGTGGTTTGTTCGTCGTGCAGGTGATTCCAAAGCCATGTCAGAAGACAGCGTAATACATAAAGGTAGATCACTCTCAAGTCAGACGACAGCTTAAGTGCCTGGAGAGCCAAGTTACCGCAGATAGCTTCTGCCCATACTGTTTGCCTTATATTTCCAAATAATCTTTATTTAATACCCAGACGGGTAAAGATTATAATTCAAGAGCTTTGCATTATAATTTAAATTCAGAAGATTTTATTGTTCCACTAGTTACCGAAAGTGAATTAATAAAAAGACAAATCTGAAGTTTTTAATGTAAAGTTTGACTCGAGGTCGAACATCAACTTTGAACTCTGATATTAAACAGTTTTCAAAAGTAATATTTTTTTCTCCCGCCTTTTCCCTCCTGTACACTAAACGGTTTTACTCTGCTCAGTGGTTTAGTTGTGACACAGGGTGTTGCAGATAACCCCACAGGGCTGTATAACGGGAAGCCTACCCGCTCCATTGCAGAGGCCGGCTCGGTCGATTGGCAGAATGCAGGGAGATCAAGGTGGCCTGCAGCAGTCAGCAGTTTCCACGGTCTAGGAGAGGGGGTGAACGTCAAAACTGTCATATTTTTGATAAAATTACCCAGTTACCATTTGATGTCGAGCCGACCCCTGCAATCGAGCGGGTAGGCTTACCGTTATACTGCCCTGTAGTTATCTGCAACACCCTGTACAGAGGTGGTCGGGAGTATTCGTTTGTCAGAGAATTACAAGTTGAAATAGAAGAATTGCTGGTACCGTCTTGAACCAGCAATTTCGCAAAACTTGATCAAACCAATGAATAAGCGTGTGTTCACACTGATCAGAAGCAACGGTTGTTTTATTTAAATTTTCTGTTTTTAGGGTTCCGTACGTCCGAATGAAAAACGGAACCCTTATAGGATCACTCCTGTGTCTGTCTGTCCCGGTTTCACAGCCAATTTACTCCGAATCTACAAGACCGAATAAGTTGAAATTTGGTACACATATGTATTTCTGGAACCCAAACACGGACGTGTAACGTAAATAAATGAATTTTGAATATAAAGGTCACTTTTGGGGGGCAAATTAGAAAATTAAAAAAAAAAATTTTGCAAGCTGTATCGTGTGATATATCAAATGAAAGGGCTTAATGTGAGGGTCTCAAATATATTTCTTTTAAAATTTTTAAGTAAATAGTTTTAAAATTATTTAAGAAACAAAATGAAAATTGACCATCCCCCCCCATTCCCGAATCTACTGGACCGATTAAGTTGAAATTTGGTACACATATGTATTTCTGTGACCCAAACACGGACGTGTAACGTAAATAAATGAATTTTGAATATGGAGGTCACTTTTGGGGGGCAAATTAGAAAATTAAAAAAAAAAGTTTTGCAAACTGTATCGTGTGATATATCAAATGAAAGGGCTTGTTGTGGGGGGTCTCAAATATATTTTTTTATAATTTTAAAATAAACAGTTTTAAAGTTATTTAAGAAAAAAAAATGGAAATTGACCATTCCCCCCACCTTATCTCCGAAACTACTGAGCCTAAAATTTCGAAAAAAATACAGAAAATAGTTCTTTGCTTATAGATTACTGGAAAACTTATAAGAAGTCTATGGTCTTAAAATAACATGGTAAATCTCTCAATATTGTGCTATCAATCAGTATCTTCAGCTATTCCTGAAACTGAAACTGTTTTGTTCAAAATAAAAATTAGAAATTAAAAAATATATATATAATGAACGTAAATACATTATGAATACAAGACAAATGTAAAATAAATGAGTTGTTTTTCAATAATCATCCTGAATGTAAAATGCTAACTTCTCCTGCTCCTTGTCCGTGTCCATAATTGCCATAGTCTTTTAATCCCCTGGTCTGTGCACAGCACGGTCTATAGATATTCATGGTCATCGAGCTCCATTGTTAAGATGAAGCTAAAGTTTCTAGCTCCCGGTAGGGCAGGAACTCTATTGAAAAGTGGCGCTGCATGTATAATCTGCCCAAATGCGCCTGCAGCGCCACCCTATCGGCAGAGAGAAACTTTACTTTCGTATTCAGTTTCAATGAAAATCTCTATCGCAGGTTGCGGTCGGAAATAGTGCGATCTATGCGGCACCTGGCGCGATCTGTTTTCCTTAGCTTCTCGAAACAATGGAAAATGGCCGAAGCTCGATGACCATGAATATCTATAGACCGTGGTACCAAGGCCTCCTAGATACTACTAGGCCTGAACATGACGTCAATAATGTATTGTTAAAGCACTAAGATTGTGACGTTGAACTAACTTCTGTAATAGCACCACCAGTTTGACATAACAATGTTTTATCTTTTCCATGTTCAGGCCTGGTAGTTTCTAGAAGGCCATGGTGGTGCACAGGCATTGAATTCCATTGTTTTACTCCAACAATTGGATTGCTGTTTTTACTGAAGAGTTGTTTTTTGCCCCCTCTCTTGAATGAATTTGGCTACAGCTCAAACTTAACAATGCATTCTAACGATCGCACAACGTAACAAAACTGTCAGGTAATGTTACATATTTGTTGCTGAACACGTAATAGTAGCTGACACTTTTGTTCTATACAAAAGCCTTGCTCCGAATTCTAGTGTAACTTGAAGCAAATTGGGAAGCTCCATGCCCAGAACTATCATGGCCGAAAGTGAGTGAGGTTGATGCAAAACACATGGCTAAACACGAGAGTAGCTGATTAATAATTCTTTCACACGCTTTTCACGGAGTGATAAGTTTATCTTTTCGTTTACTTTGTATTTGAAGTATTTTATTTTATTTACGTATTTTCATTTTAGTTACTTATTTTTGATTTATTTTTGTGGAAAATGATTCCTGAACCTTTTTCTTGTCTATTTGTACAGTTGTACGCAGTTTAACTTTGAGGAATTTCTCAGGCCCAAAATCTTCAAAAACAAAGCAGCCAGACAGCTAATTACTCCACGGCTCACTCTTGCCCAGAACTGTCATGGCTCAATTTGTTTCACTTTTTGCCGCTGTTAACAATAGGATTTGGAGTCTATCTTTGGCTAAGGTCAAACACTCTCACCGGTGAGAAGAGATAGCATATGGTCGGTCAGAAATCCCAGTGAGAAAACTTTGACCTCATTTTAACGCGGTCAGAAACGCCAGTTCGTATGCCATAATAGTAAAAAATCTCTTTTACTATTATGGTGCTGCTATGCCTAACCGGTTAGTCTAATTGTCCTCGTCGAGAAAAAAGACGGTTAGCCCAGTGAGAAATTACGTCATCATTCTCTCACCGGTGAGGATTTTTGACCACAGTCTTTAATATACGTCATTGGTCTTTAGATATTCATGGTCATCGAGTTTCGTTGTTAAAATGAAGCTAAAGTTTCTAACTCCCGGTAGGGTGGGAACTCTATTGAAAAATGGCACTGCATGTACAATCGGCCCAAAGCAACACCTCCTAAAGAGAAAGCCTTTGCACGGAAACCGTCATACATTGTTACATCATCATAGTAGTGCAAATTCAAGGCTTATTATTGGTAGAAATACGAATAACAATGCACTACTATGATGATGTTACAATGTATGACGTTTCCGTGCAGAGGCTTTCTCTTTAGGAGGTGTTGCCCAAAGACGCCTGCAGCGCCGTCCTATCGACAGACAGAAACTTTACTTTCATTTTTAGTTTCAATGCGATCTATGCGGCACCAGGCGCGATCTGTTTTCCTTAGCTTCTCGAAACAATGAAAAATATCCGAAGCTCGTTGACCATGAATATCTATAGACCGTGCTCTTCATTAAATACAGCAATCCAATTGTTGGACTAAAACAATGGAAATCGGTGCCAGTGCACAGACAACACCACCTAGACAGAAGGCCTGCGCACAGAAACGTCATACATTGTTACATCACAAGAAAGTGGCTATTGTTAATCGTATTTCTACCAATAATAAGCCCAAAATTTGGCCGTTTAATGATGACGTAACAATGTATACAGTTTCTGTGCGCAGGCCTTCTGTCTAGGTGGTGTTGGTACAGACCAGGGAATTATAAGACTATGATAGTGCCGAGCAATCCAACCTTTATTGTTTCCAACAAATGAAAAAACATTGTTAAATTTCGAGAAAATACTGATGTCATAGTTTTTTTACCGTAGCCAACGAGAAAGACAGGCCTGGGCCAACACCTTCTACACACAAGGCCTCGGCACGGAAGACTCTAATGTCAAACAGTAGGCAGGAAGGCCAGCTTTAAATACAGGCCAGGGCAGTCGAAAACAATGTAAAAGGTGATTTTCAACTGCCCCGGCCTGTATTTATTGTTGGCCGTGCTGCCTACTGTATGACGTCAGAGTCATCCGTGTCGAGGCCTTGTGTCTAGAAGGTGTTGCCTGGGAGTTGCCTGTGTCATCCGTGTTGCCACTCAAAAGTCACCTGACTATAGTAGTCTGAGCAACAATCCAACTTTTATTGTCTCCATCTCGGATTTTAACAATCGGTGTTTTTTTCGTTTGTCGGAAACAATGAAGTTTGGATTGTTGCTCAGACTACTGTGGTCAGGTGACTTTTGAGTGCCCAGGCCTGTCTTTCTCGTGGGCTACGTTTTTTACTCGCAGCCAATGTTAGCTACGTTTTTAAATATATCTATTATCATTAAAAAGAATTCGCGCTAGATTAAATACAGTAGGAAAATCAAATTAAAATCCTAAATAAGTAATTTTACCTATTTTAAATTATTAAATTAAATTTAATTTTTATTTAAATTTAAAAAAAAATCAGTTGCGAATGTGTGGTACTGCATTGCCAGAACGATGTTAATTAAAAAATCGTTACTGTATTCGCGAAGTCGAACGGTCGGTCAATTCTTCAGGTTTTAATTATAGATAGTCTAAGGGGTGGGCATTGTGAATGCCTCCAATTCAAAGCACCGAAAAGATTATTATAGCAGGAGGCTTCACTATTAATTTTAAGGACAAATCAAAAAATGAAATATCAGAATACCTTCTATCACTCGGTCTTACTCCACGTATTCAAGAATATACAACAAGACAGAATTCAGCAATAGACAATATATTCAGAAATTTCCCTCTACATTCCTGTACCATACATACTTTCTTTTACAAATTTGGGTCAGATTTAAAAAAAAACATGGTAGATAACATATTCATCGTACGGAACCCTCTCCACGCGAGTTCGACTCGCACTTGTCCATTTATTTGTATGTAAAATCTTTATAATGTTGGAACTAACCATTTATTGTTAGTTTATTATTTATCAATTTTGTATTTAACCAACATACCTATATTCTAAGGATCGCCTCACTGTACTATATTGAATCCATTAAAAAATCAACAATTGATTGCAGTGACTCAATGCTACAATTTATTCAAATAACAGTGCTGTCTGTATATTTCTGGGATAGACCTTATGTGTACGCTGGTGTCTAAGAAGTAAGCGACGATAGCACGATAAAAGTTTAGGTTATCTATCAGTAAATATCACCAGAAGAGAAGAAATAGGAAACGACCTTCCACTTGTCCACAATGAAGTTTATTCTACGTACATTGCCTTCCGAAAGTTAAGCAAGCAATGTAAATTAGCAATTTTCGATTGCGTAGTTTAAAGTAAGTCGCTGAAATTCGCTGCAGATATAGATAGCACTATACAAATATTGCTACAGCCAATCACGATCGACTGTCCGGATATATGCTAATTAGGCAGTCGTTGAAGACGACAACATTCTGAAGGGTTTGAGGAGGTGCGTTTAACTGTTAAAGTGTTTTTAGCTTTCGTAGGATAATTTTTGATGATATTCGTACGATCTATGGCTAAAAGAAGACTAATGGCGTAAAGTGAGCGCTGGTGTGCTGTCGGACGCACTGAAGCAGGACAGTCAATCAAATATGTCCCCATTTTCTTTGGCGTTGATCATTCGGTAATTTCTCGATTATGGAAACAATTCCAAACAAGCCTAACTTTAGTTCGGATACCTGTGCCCGGTCGACCAAGGGTTACCAATCCCTTTGATGATCGGTATATTGAGATAGTAGTCAAGCAGAATCCACGAGCGACCTCCACAACCGTTACACCCTTGGTTGCAGCGTCACATGGTAATACAATATCTGCCAGCGCTGTGTACCGAAGGTTAGGGACACTGTACGCCCGTGTACGCTAACCGTCCAATCCAGAGGGGCAACATTAATCTGGTGTCGTCAACATGTAAATTGGATTGTCTCAAATTGGGGCAACGTCCTGTTCACGGGCTAGACCAGATTTGTCCTGGAATCCGTTGATAAATGTGTAAGGGTCTTGAGAGAACGAGCACACGCAATCAAGGCATGAATATCATCGAACTTCACGCATTCAGCGTTGGCATCATCATCATTTTGTTGTAGTGGGTTTATTTTTACGCTTGTTTTTAATTTTTTTTTAAACGCAGCATTTTGAGCTTCACAACTGTGCAATTGGAAATTTTTCTCTACCTGTAACGGTTACAAAGTTACAAATTGCAAGGTCCAAATTAGAGGTCAAAAGTCAAACTTGACACCACCATTGTTTAGCCCTTACCTAACTTCGTATATATTGCCTGCAACAGATTTGTTGTATCTCCACTCGTTTTGAAATTGTATGGGGGATGGGGTAACAGAATTCTGTATATATACTTACTGGCCATTCGTCACCGGACACCTCATACCAGTAAGTTAAACCGGACCCTGCACGCTATCAGTATCGTGCCTTTCGCCCCAATGACTTCCGCAACCCTTCGACGAAGACTTTCCACCAATTTGCGATACGTGTCGGCGGGAATCTTGCTGCATTCATCCTTTAAATTTGCAAACATCTCAGTGATGTTCTTTGTGGCCTGGCTCTCAACCGACGCTCCAATTCGTCACAGATGTTCACTCGGGTTGAGATATGGACTTTGGGCTGGCCAGTCAAGTTTCCGTACACCTATTTCCTCAAAGCAGGTTTTAATAATGCCTGCTGTATCATAGCCGGCATTGTCATGCTGAAAGAGATATGGGCCATTACCAAAGTTAGCGCAGAATTGTCCAGAACTGTTTGGTACGCTTCGGCTTTCATGGTTCCGCGAACTAAAAGATGACCACGAAAAGCAGGACCAGACCATGATGCCACCTCCTCCGAATTTAACTGCGGGTACGACACAGTGCTGTAAACATCGTTCGCCGGGCATTCGCCAAACCCACACATATCCATCGAACCGCCACAATTGGTAACAAGATTCATCCCTTCATAAGATAGTTTTCCGTTGTTCTGGAGCCCAGTGGCGGCGTCCCTTGCACCATTGTAACCGATGAGTCGTATTGATGGCTGTGATATTTGGCTTGGGCACTGCTGCTCGTCCATGAAAACTAAGTGCGGGATCTCCCGGCGGACGGTATGATTACTTGCATCACTAGTTGACGCCGATCAAAAGTCCTGTGCCAACGTTTTTAACGAAGCCTTCCTGTTTGACATCACCACATTTCAAACATCGACGGTCGCGATCTGTCAATTTCATCGGTTTACTCAGTCTGAGATGGCATGTTATTAACCCCCTCTCGCTTCCACTTCAATATAACACCACTCACTTTCGATCGGGGTCTCTGAAATCTGATGGAAATCTCACGATTGGTTGAACGAGTTTTATTCATTTACGCATGCGCTAGTTTCCTTTTTCTTTCGTGCCGGGCACTATAGAATTGATAAATGTAACTATCTTCTTAATATATTTGTATTCGACCGCCCGTTTCTTAAGGCCGTGATAAATTTCATGCATCTATCAAGTCGTCTTTGAAGAATTTGTAATGCACGGACTAAAGTTTTCTGTTCAAGAGTCGCCTATACTTTGTTGAGATGTCTTTCACTTTGAATTATACAGGGTGTCCGAAAAATCTTTCCCTGAATTACAAATGCCATTCATATCCGCTAAATCTAACGAAGTTTAATGAGCGATCGAAACATATCAATAAATCTTCACGAGAATGCTCTCGGTAGCACGTAGGACATCTTGTCGAAGTTAATTTCAGTCCATACCGGATTTTGCAAAAGTTCTGTTACACATGTGAGGACCTCCGCAAAAATGACATAATTACGCGTGTGATACAGTTAGACATCGTTTTTATTGTCAGAATTGATTTTGGTGTATACACAATGCATATTAATCGATGTAACCGCCAAAGACGGCAAGCGCACGCTCTAGACGAGGTCCACTAGGTCCCGATAAACGTTACTGATGTAGTCTTTCTTCATGGCGGTCCACACGCGGTTCACAGATGCTTTCAGCTTGTCGACGTTGCTGTGATGGATCTTGCAGGCGCTGCTCTCGATATGCGCCCACACGCTATAGTCAAAAGGGTTGAGGTCGGGCGACTGAGAAGGCCAAAAGGCCTTAGACCAGAAGTTCATGCTCAACCCCAACCACTCGTGAACGGTCTTGGCACTGTGGGTCGGGGCATCGTCCTGTTGAAAGACGTAGTCCGCATTCATCTTCACCTTTTTCACTCAGGGCAGACCGTTCTTGGTCAATATGTCCTTGTAGTCGGCCACGGTAAGCCTGTAACTGGTCGGGAATCAGATTGGCGGCATTTTCATGCCATTCGACGCCACAACACCGAGCATCATCACTGAGGCCGTGTGCTTGGTTAGTCACGTAGCGGACCTCAAAGATGTCCTGGCCGACGCTGACCACGCGGTCGTTCTGCTTGTTGACGACTGGGTCGACCGTGAAGGTTTTTTCATCAGAAAAGATGACATGCGATTGCCATGGCTCTTCAAGTCGTTGAGAAGGCAACGACAGCACTCCTGACGTTTATTTCGCATGCCATCCGTCAGCAAAGGTCTTGCCACGCGCCTCAAACTCTTTCCACCCTCTTCCTTGATGACTCTGGATACCGTGGCCACAGAAATCTTCTTTTTCTTTGCGAACTGTGTCGTTTTGAGAGTCGGGTCACGTTCGAAGGCTTTTCTGACACCCACACGATTGATAACGCGAGGTCTGCCTGCACGTGGTCAATCTTTGAGGTCTTCCCTTTCTTCAGCCTCTCTGCGACTCTGTGGAAAGTCATTCGGCTGACGTTGAACTGCTTATGATGCCAGACTTGTGGCCCGCGCGAAGGAGCGCAGAGATCTCGATTCTTTTACGTTCCGTCGCAATATCCTTGCATCCGAATCGCATTCATTTCACATATATATCTTTACATTATGGTATAGCGTACGTCTTCAATAGCATCTGCTCCGTGGATGCTCCCCCCCCCCTCCCCCGATATCGACGCATCCGCAAAATCCAGTACATTAGCCAACATGACAGGAGAGATGTAATGATGACAGTGGTTATCCGTTGTCGCAGAGTTGGAAGATCTGATACTGGAATTCTTTAGGTTGTCCTTGACATAAGGTGTGTACCAAAAATATAACGGTATTAGGCTTTGGTTTGTTATTAATTGTTGCAGTTATTTGCTGATAATGTGCTTTTATTATAACATTCTTTTAACCAAAATACAAAGAATATTTGTTCCACAATCGATACTTAAATAATTTTAACATGCAATTAGGCCAAAAACATAAACGTGAGCAATTTTCGCTGTCCCATAAATTTAAAGCCATGAAATATAAATCTTAATTTACCTGAACATGTACACATTATAATAACTAATAAAGTTCCCATTTTTGCTAATGACTTTGAATACACGCTCTGGCAATGATGTGCTTAAGTTTTCACAAGTATTCTTGTCAATTTCTGCCCATTTAGCAACAATAGCATCTTTTAATTCATTAACAAATGAATATTGTTGACCATTGGCGTAAGCCTTCCTAGCTAACAACCCCCACAGGTTTTCCATCGGATTCAAGTCGGGGGAAAGTGTAGGCCAATCCATAGCAGGCACTCCATTGGATAGAAACCATTCGTAAGTAGAATGTGCTGTATGGATAGGTGCGTTATACTGCTGGAAAATAGCCACAATAAACTGGAGAAGATATTCCTCCAATAACTTCTGGTAGGCAACAGCATTCATCCGGCCGCTGACAAACGCCATCTTTGCACGTCCATTGAAGCCGAAGGCACTCCACACCATCACAGATCCGCCTCCTTGTTGGCGTTTTGAGAATAGTTGCTGATCCTTTCTCAAATCACACCAGAAATACTTTCAGCCATCGGTTCCGTCTAAATTGAACTTTTTCTCATCTGAAAAGATGACTTTTTTCCAAAGTTCAGTCCAGGCCATTCTCTCTTTTGCCCACTGAACACGCTTTGCCTTTTTGTGTGGTTGTAGACATGGTGCAGACTTTATTTTTTGGTACTGCAGGTGTTGACAAGATGCCACGACTCTTCTAACAGTTGTTTTTGAAACATAATGCTTGGATCTGCAGCAACCTGACGCAAGGGGCTTGTACCCTTTGATACAGTTCTGGTGATCTGGCACTTTTGCTGTTACTGACAACTTACACGAACGCCCTGTTTTGTGTTTTTGTCCCATAATTGTCACCAAGACGTACAAAGTTGTCCTCCACTGTAGCAGATCTGGAAATTCTTCTGACGATATGAATAGCCTTCTTCTTTCAGAGCAACAATTTGACCCTTTTCAATAGCGGTTAAGGATTTTTCCTACCCATGTTTAATAAGGAAATGCAATGTGTAATAAAGTTAACAAGAGTTGAAATGTAAGCCTAATAGAGATATGTAAATTAGATTGAACACTTTAGAACATCCTATTTCACATAAATGGGGGCTGCCTTTAAATTTATGGGACAGCAAAAATTGTTCACTTTTATGTTTTTGGGCTAATTATATATTAAAATTATTTAAGTACCGATTGTGGAACAAATATTCTATGTATTTTGATTAAAAGAATGTTATAATAAAAGCACATTATCAACAAATAACTGCAACAACTAATAACAACCAAAGCTTAAAGCCTTTAGATTTTTGGGACGCACCTTAACCCCATAAAAAATCCCATGAGGTTATGTCTGGAGAGCGCGCAGGCCAAGCTGTCGGCCCAACACGACCGATCCAACTCCAGGAAAATAGAAAAAAAACTTGGTTAGTTTCCCAATATTTTGGCACCAGTTTCACATATCTATCTTATTTATAGTGGAAACCCTGTAAGTCTGTTGAATGTAAATCACTTCTTACACACAATGAGTTCTTCCTTAATGGTTATTTGTTCCCATTTTTGATTTGCTCACTGATTTTCGTGAAGTTCTCTCAAGGAATTTGCTTTGTTGAGAGAATTGCATTCTCATAAGACTCTCTTCATTCCTAAGATTGATGGTACCAGAAGCAAAAAAAATAACTTATGACACTATTTCTCTTGCTCTACATGGTGTATCTAACCCCTGTCACAAACTTCTGGTGATTCCCCACAGCGAGATGAAAACAAAAGTTCCTATAAACATGCTTCGATAACGAACTATTTATGAGATTTCCGCAATTACAATTAAAGTTTAAGGAGCTGGTTTTTCTATTCTGGATGGCAGGTGACAAGGGGAAAAGCTATAAAACAAATTCTTGAAATAACGTCCCATTTATTGGTTATTAACAAGTGCGCTTGTTAATAGCTTCAGGTGTACCTAAGCAACCATTTAGGGGTAATACCATTAAAGGAGTGTGTTGCATCCCATGAATGTAGAACATTTGATGTAACTTCTCTGCATGTCACCTACCATCCGCAGAGTACAAAACCAGCTGCTGAAACTTCACTTTTAACTGCGGAAATCTCACAAACGGTTCGTTATCCGAACCATGTTTATATGATTTTTGTTTTCACCTCGCTGTGGGGAATCACCACCAGACATTTGTGACAGGGGTTTAGATACACCGTGTAAAAAGGATAATTCGCTAGGTAGTAATCCAAATTAAATACTATGTTCTCCTATATTTTAATTTGCTTTTAGGTAAAAAAGTTCTGTTTAATTTAATTAATCGCCCTCGGTGCTCAGTGGTTGCGTGATCGCCTCTGATGCCCGAGGACGCGGGTTCGATCCCGGCCGAGGACGACAAGGATTTTTCAGGGGGAAATCCTGAGATCTACGCACTTCCTTCGGAAGGGAAGTAAAGCCATTGGTCCCGTGTAGTCGTTTGCAGGCTGCACGTTAAAGAACCTTTGCGATGCAAAATTTGCGGCCCCTTTAACGCCGTCCTGATATGACCATAGTAGTTGAAAGAGAGGTTAATATCAACTAATCCAAACCAAACCTAAGTTGATTAATATATTAGCTGGCATTAAAATTTATTGCGCTTTTTATGCACTTTAAAAATTCTTATAAGAAAAAAAAACGTAGATAACCTGGTTGAATTACAGAAACCACTCTCTATATTCGAGAGATAAATTTGTTTGGGCCTCAGCAAATCTATAATTGGTAATCTAGAAAGATAATCCTCAATTGCGCCTTTTTGAACTAAATTCCCCGCAGAGAATTTAATTTAATTTAGATCGAGAAATAATGTTAGAAAAATTATATCAGTGAGTGAAAAATAAATAAATAATTCTTACAGTGAGTGAAAAAATTATATCTTAGATACTCTTAATTTTATACTGTAGCGCCATTATATCTAATCGATGTGCCTCTAAACGGGTGATCCTGAGTCTCTCCCGGCTCCCCACATCCAAAACAACTCACTCTGCCATGAAGGCCGGAAAAGTGATGCTCAATTTCTTTTTCGACGAAGACGGACCTATATCCATCGTCTGGCTGGAACGGGGTGAAACAATTAACGCTGAACGCTACTGCAACACGTTGATAAAACTGAAACAGGCCATAAAAAACAAGTGTAGAAGGAAGCTCTCGAAAGGGATGTGCTGCTCCAGGACTACGCTAAGCCACATGTGGCCAAGAAGACCCTTGGAAACATTCTGATGGCAAGTCCTCAAACATCGTCCGTAGAGCTCCGACATATCCCTATATACTCCCATATCTTCGATCCCTTAACAAAATCACTGAAAGGCCATAGTCTGAAACGCTTGTTCTGTACGTTTATCCGGCCGGCCGTCGTTTGAACGATAATTTGAAAATGGATTAACTTTTTCAAATTTTATTTTCAGAAATATGACCATCAAGGTCTTAGCTCGGCCGTATCAACTTTTAAAAATTTTTCATAGACCTATTCAAGTCGTATTCACATGCTAAAACAGTAGCTGTAAAAAAAACCAAGATAATTACATGTCATATAACAATCGATTCATCAAGAATGAATATACTAGTATTTTCTGTTTGTCTTAAGTATTAAAGTGCTCATAATCTATATTATTAAGTTGGGGAAGAATGGAGCTACTTATTGGTTTTATAATGTGCGTCCCTCCGCTTCATAATTTCTACATTTTTGAGGTAGAAGGTGAAATTCGGAATGTAGCTTATTATGAGCATGCCCAGCTTCACTATTTAGTTTGGTTTTGATTGGTGCACTGGGGTCGGTATTACGGGGATGGGAGTCAGAGGGGACAAAAGATCTATGTGCTATTTAAGTACATAAAGGAGTGAAATTCAGTATCTAGATTCCTTTAAGCAAGATCTATATCACTATGGAGTTTAGGCCCAATTGTTCCAGTGAGGTCGGAGTTGCGGGGTTGGCAGTCATTTGGTCTTTAGAACTATGGCTTGTGATATGTCATTCGCTCGGAAATGATGAGAAAGAAAAGAAGTTACGAGCTTTTTTGCATTTTCTACATACTACGTTCAAGAAAATCAATTTTTTGATTAAAAAACTTGGGGGGGGGGGTAAAAAAAAGTGTAAATAAAGGGGTAAAAATAGATGGCCGCAGGCCTACTACTTGGGGGCGGGGGGGGGGTTAATTTCTTGTTAATAAATGTACACTGGCGGAAAAAAAATCCCAACACCACGAAGGACTTGTGGTAGATGAAAGAGATTTGTACAGTATATTAGCTATGGTATTTATCCAATTGATTCAAGTTTCAAGGTTACAACTTTTAGGGGGCGCCACCAGCGCCACCCTGTACTTGCAAATGAGACATTCCAATGACAGATATAAAGGAGATCAGACGCGCGTCTGTGTCACTTCAGACACTTGTGGACGTGTGTGACAGAGTACGTAAAACATGCCTCGAAGGCGACTGCGACGTGAATATGGGCAACTAACCCAATTTGAACGAGGATGTGTAGTGGGTCTTCGAGAGGGTGGACTTTCGTTCCATGCTATTGCAGGACGCATGGGTCGAGACGTTACCACTGTGTACAACTGTTGGCAGCAATGGTCCAGGGAAGGCAGGATTACCAGGAGACCAGGATCTGGACGACCCCCGGCCACTGGAGACAGGGTTGACTGGACAATTCGGAACCGTCTCCTGGCCAGGAACCTACACTCCAGGCGCCCTGTGGCATGTTTGCCTCTTACTCCTCAACACCGTGCGATACGTCTTCAGTGGTGTCAAGCCAGAGCGACTTGGAAGGCAGAATGGAGGTCTGTGGTCTTCACGGATGAAAGTCGTTTCTGTCTGGGTCAGAGTGATGGTCGCACAAGGGTCAGGAGGAGGAGTGGGGAAGTCCTGTTACCGAGCTGTATCCTGGCGTTATGGTATGGGGAGGGATTTCCTACGACAGCAGGACTCCCCTGGTAGTTATTCCAGTCACCATGACGGCAAATGTTACATTCGGATGGGTTGTTGAACCCATTGTGCTGCCATTCATGGCTGGTATGCCAGGGGGGCTGTTCCAACAGGATAACGCTCGACCCCACACTGGCGCTGCAACCCAACGTGCCCTTCAGGGTGTCCATATCCTACCAAGGCCAGCACGATCATCAGATCAGTCGCCCATCGAGAATGTCTGGGACATGGTCGGACGCCGTGTCAGGGCTCTTCCACAACAACTGTCGCTGATCTGATCATCCAGGTACAACAGGCATGGAATGCCATACCACAAAATGACATTCGGCATCTCTACGACCGTATGCATGCACGTGTGCAGGCCTGCATAGACCAGCGCGGCGACTACAGCGGGTACTAAAGTCCGTGCTTTTCACCATGTACAGACTGACGCCCCCTATAAGTTGTAACCTTGAAATTTGAATCAATTGAATAAATACCATAGCTGAATATACTGTCCAAATTTCATTCATCTAGCACAAGTCCTTCGTGGTGTTGGGATTATTTTTCCGCCAGTGTATAAATGTAGTTCTAGTTCTGCCTCGCAGCTAAATTTCCTCCTTGGAACCTTTACAACATTTTATTAGTAATTTTAGCTAAAATTTAAATTCTCGAATTTAATTTTATTTCTACGTCACCGTTAAAGCTCCTTCTTTGAACATTGCAAGATTTTTTTTATCGTTCATTTTTTCTGTTTAAAGCGCGCTTTGTTCAGCATATACTCAAGCAACATGTCAACCAAGAAAATATTACTATTCTTCCGAGGAAAATTAATTTCGCATTAATTGCAAAAAAGCTCTTTTAAGGACCTCCAATTTAAAAGTAATTTGTTTAACAACAATTATACTCCAGCTGGTTTCCTTGATAATGCAGTTATTGATAGTTCTCCTGTTTCGCTGGTTGGATTATAGATTAGGATACCTAATATTATTCTACTAAAAGTAATAATCCGTTAGAAATGTTTCGATTTGCAATAGCATCTTGGGGCTTAAAAAGTTACTTCCATCCTTTTTACATAAGAGATTCTTTCTATAAATTATGTAATGGATTATAGAAGTAAGAACGAGTTTTGCGGATGGAAATAATTACCAAGAAAAATTGGGAAATTTCCATAACTCTTGGGATCTCATTAGCGTATTTAGTAACTAAATCCATACTCTAAACTTTTTTAATTAGTAATTTCAATATTGAATTCAGTCTTTCGCTGATGTCACAAATAACTTTATTGTTGGCCAAGAACTCCTTCGAACTTAATTAGAGATAAAGGGATTACTCAAAGCATCGCTGTAATTAATGAGGCACTACATTAGCCCATACATAGAGTTTGCTCATGTGACTGAGTCACACAAACGAAGTAGCAAGTTAACTCGAAGATCGGTATCGAGAGCGTAAAACTGTCATCGAAAATGGAAGAGGCGACCGGAAGCAAACGAAGAAACCCAACTCGGAATCATTTCCGTTTGGTGGTGTTGAATTATTCAAACTAAATCGGGAAGTTTAATTTAATTGACAGAGATGTAAACGGGTCTTAAACGAGCATTGACGTTTTGTTTTCAGCTTGACACAGGAGACTCCATTCACCTAATATTAGGAAACAGGATGCCCGAAATGCTTTTGACAAACCCCAGTTATCGAACAAAGCTTCAATGTCTAGAGTAATTTACGAGATTTTCACGGGAAAGAGAGCGAGAGCGGGCAGAAGCTTTTGAATTTGGAGCGCCCGATTGTCCGGCCAGAAAAGTTATTATACGAGCCGCGGATTTCTGTAAAGTCGTGTCTATTAATTAAACAGTTTATTTAGATAAGGGTCGGCGAGAAACAATTATTCATTTGTTTCGGCACGCGGCCACTAAATCACGTGACTTCGACATCGCGCTTCCTGGCGATGGCGCTTCGTTGACGTTTGAAACGTTAATAAATTGAACGCTAATTCGGGTAATTTATAATGGGGGGGAAATAGGGGAGGGGGAGGGAACTGTAGAGAACGAAAGGAAAGAGAGAGAGTGAGAGAGAAGAAAAAAAAACGAACAATGTCAATAAAGTCGCATAGATTAATTAATAATGACGACGACAATTTGATTGGAATTATTGATTAGTCATACATTGCATGATATTGTTAGCATTGCCAACCGCGAACTATCGATGGAATCTGTTTTAGTCTCTATATCTTCTAATGTCACGAAGCAATTGCGTTCGTTCCTCGCTATTTAATCATACCATTACAACGATGGAATATTTCTGTAGTGAAAAGGAAAAAGAAACACAATGACATTAACTATTTCACTCAATTTTCCGTTAAATTTATAGATTGCGTGAATCATTATAAAAGCATTTTACAAATGGCGCTTTTGTTAATTACTATTTAAGCGTTTCAATCGCTATAATGTGCATACATTTTCAGAGAAAACACAAAATTAATTCATTACTTTATATTATTAAAACTCTATAAATAAAAAGTTAAAGGTCACTGACTTTTACTTGAAGTTGAAATCTTATCTCACATCAATTTTACAGTGCTGCAAAGAATCTGAGGAAAATTTATTTACACTTATTTTCTATCTATGATTCGACTTGGCTAGGTTCAATTATGAATAAATAATTAGGTGTTTCGTAATTATTGGCCAATTCTGACACAAATGAAATCTTAGTAGTAACAGTCGCAGAAAAACATTTTATTCGGAAAAATATCTGCCCTCAGCAGCCATACAATATGGCCATTTATCCTTTGATAAGTAGTCCAAATGGCGAAAATTAGGATGAGGGAAGACCTCTTATCCTAAGTCGTTTATTTTCTGCATGCTGCCAATAGAAACTTATACGAACAGTGCTCCATTATGGAGGTTTGGATATTTGTTTCGGTCGTTCCACTCTATTGGTCCACTACACTATTCTATTGCCATAAAGTACCCATTTTTCATCAACCGTAAGGATCCAATGCAAAAAGATAGCGGTATCTCACGTCTTCGGAGGGCAATGCATGCTTTCAGATGACGAATGTGCTACTACTCGGTGAGAATACGTGGAACTTAGCTATCCAGTTTCTTTTTAAATTTCTCATACTTGGTAGATTCTGCAAACTGTCGCTGGTGATCAAGATGGTTGGCACTTAGCTTACGTATTACAGACACTAGTTTTTCTTCAACTTTCAGCCTTAACAGTATGATCCAATACTTATGTAATAACTGAATATTCGAGGGGAAATCAGTAAGTAAGTTAAAACTAGATATAGAAATGAAACAAATAAGAGTATTGACTTGAAAACTACTTTTATTTTTCTGCATAATCTCTCTTACAATGAGGCACTTGCCCCATCGTTTCACAAGTCCCTCAAACCACCAGCATAAAATTTTTGGCCTGCTGTCTGAACCAGGCGGTAACTTCCGTTTGCAGAGCTTGAAGTCGAACAAATAGAAGTCACTTAGAGGAAGGTAATGGCTATACGGAGAATGTTCGAAAACTTCATAGTTGAATTTTCGCAGCATCTCAGTTGACTTGATGGGAATATGAGGACGCCCGTTAACATGCAATAACAACACGCCTTTGATGCGGAGTTCAGGTCGCTTCCGTCCAATGGCATTTCAAAATTTCATGAGGATGTAAGAGTCGGCATTTACAGTTTACTCTGGCTGCCGGAATGTGGTCGGCCCTTGTGATCCCAGAAGATTGTGAGCATCACTTTCCTAGCGATGAAGCTGTACAAAAGTCACCGCCTAGTTAAGGCAGCAGCCCAAAGAATTTTATGCTGCTGGTTTTGAGGGGCTTGCGAAACGATGGGACAAGTGCCTCATTGTACAGGGAGATTATGTGGAGAAATAAAAGTATTTTCAATACTCTTATTTGTTTCATTTCTATATTCATTCACTCACATACTGACTTCCCCTTATTCATAGCAGTTCAGAAACATGCAGTTAATATCTAAGAAACATAATACATTACGTATTTCATATTTTTCTCTGTAAGCTACTTTTTATACTTTAAAATTCCCAGTAATAAAAATTTTCATAATATTAGCTCCGATGATGAAGTGAATTCGAAATGCATCAGCTACACATGTATTGCTTTATTATAGTCCCCCTTTGTATTTATTTATTTATTTAATAAAAAATTTCTCTTTAGTCATAAAACCGTAAGCATAGGAAAACGCCTTAGGATAAGAGGCGTTTTATACGTTTTGCAAGTTTGAATATACGTAATTTATCTCAAAGGCAATTACCCGCCTAAGTTATTTATTATAATAAAAATTTTTAATTTAAAAATTATTTGCATGCATGATTTATCGATTTGGCTATGGTATTTTTTGAGATTTGTATTTGCAATTTGCGCACCGTTTTTCAGTTATCTCTCATCGTTCTCGAGTGCGAAGCAACAGCGAAATCAAGAACGTTCTACAAATTTTACATCCTGAATACGTTCATACTGAAGATTTGTAAATGATCCTCTCCCGCGCGCTGCTGTATTTTTGCGTGAACGAAACTTCGCACGTGTACGTAGCAACGTCGGCTCTTAAAAGCAGTTGTAACTGACTTGGTTATCTTATGAGCACTTATATTCTTAGGCAATTAAAGAGAGTGCTATAAATTTTCTAAAAATGGATCAGCAAAAGAAATTGTTCTTCTTTTAAAGCTTGGAACATCCGTAGATTAAAATCATGCAATGATGAAAGAAGTGGAGATGATGCAGTGAGGTTGAAGTGAATGTATGAGTGTTGAAACTTTTTCGAGAGGGACAGGAAGCAGTGAATAGAAAAGTCCTGGATCACCGCGATCCCAGAAGGTTCGGTCTGAGAAGTTTAGGATAAAGAGATTGCTAATCGCGTTCTTTGACGCTTGAGGCCTTACTCACAAGGAATTTCTCCTTGAAGGGAGTAATCTGAACTAAGTTCACGTTCTACAACGTTTATTGCAACAGATATGTAAAGTACGCCATTAATACGCCGAACAGGATTCCTCATCCAAGATAACGCCTGCCCGCATACGGCTATAGCCGTGCAACTAAGAAGAGCATTGTGCACTCCCTCACATACACTGGTTTGACTGCAGTAGATTATTTCTTATTCTCAAAACTGAAATTATCCCTGAAAGGTTAGCGATTTGCCGACGTTGACGACATTCAACGCCACGTGACGGCTGAGTTTAACCACTTTTCCGAAAGAGGACTATGCCTGATCTTTCCAGCACTTATATAGCAGCTGTCAGAAGTAATTAACCTTAAACGGCAATTGTTTTGAAGAGCAGTAACAAATGTCTCAGCATATTGTTACCACATCTTTCTATGCCAGACACTTTCATCAAAATGTTTGGTCACAGATTGTATCATAAGCTTAATGTCTATTTATACAATTAGAAGTGAAAAGAAGAAGTGAAAAACAGAGTTAATACTAGTGGGTCTTCGTGCAAGAAGCATGAATGGTGAACAACAGAAAATAAATTGGAAACAAATAAACTGAAAAGAGCAAAGTAATAAAGGAGAAGTGGAGATACTGCCCCAAGATTTACTAAATTTTAAAAGTGAAAGATAAGAAGAAAAAATTCGTAACCCGTGATCGAACTACGGCCGCCCAAGTCAGTCTAACAACTGCGCTTTTGCGGACATTGATATAGACGTTGTTTCCTAAATCATTTCCAGATTACTAAAATCATTTTGCAACCTAATGGCGAAGCAGGGCTTTAAGTTATGATGTACAGGTATTGGACATTGAAACTGAAACACCTTCGCAAATAGCACTGGATACCCCCAAGGTTGAATAGAACCTTTTGCTAGGTAATTAATCGTATGCATATCAATGAATCACGTGTAAGAGTTCTTGGTAGTCACTCCAGTAGAAAAGTTCGATAGTAAGCTTCAAATTTTCTGTGCAGAGCGCTATAATGGGAGACATATCCGACTTCAAAAGAGGGCAGATTGTTGGGGCGCGTCTAGCAGGTGCATCTGTGTCCAAAACTGCCACACTTTGCGAAGTCTCACGTGCTACAGTATCCAGGGTGGTGTGTGCATATGAACAGGAAGGACGAACCACGTGCAGGAGGAGCAACTGCCGGGGAAAACGGAAGTTGTCGGAAAGAGACGTCAGGACATTGACCAGGATTGTTGCACGAAATCGGAAAACCACCGCAGCAGAAATCACCGCAGAAATGAATACACACCTCCAGGAACCTGTGTGCACGAAGACAATCCGTCGTTACCTGCATAAATCCAACATCCATGGCAGGGTTGCTATACCGAAGCCTTTCATCAGTAGTACAAATGCCTCCAAGCGGATTCAGTGGTGCCGGACGCATAAAACCTGGACGTTGGATGACCTCAAACGCGTCATATTCTCGGATGAGTCCAGCTACACTGTCTTCCAAACAACAGGGAGAATATTCGTCTGGAGGAGCCCCTCTGATGCCTACAACCCAGACTGCTTGGCACCCACAGTCAAACACGGAGGTGGATCAGTAATGGTTTGGGGTGCAATATCATGGTACACATTGGGTCCGCTAATTGTTCTCGGGGGACGTATCACTGCCAAGGACTATAAGACCATTTTGGAGGACCATTTACACCTTATGGTTCAAACACTCTTCCCAGACGTAGTGCAGTGTTCTAGGATGATAACTGCCCCATTCATACTGCAAAGATTGTCGCAGAGTGGTTTGATGAGCATGACAATGAGCTTCAGCATCTGCCGTGGGCCGCTCAATCGCCGGATCTCAACATTATCGAGCCTGTGTGGGGTATCTTAGAGGATCGAGTGAGGAAACATTTCCCCCCACCGCGTACACGTGCTGAACTTGCAACTGTGCTTCAAGAGGAATGGCTGCAAATTCCTCTGCAAACTATGCAGGACCTCTACCGATCCTTCCCAAGACGTGTTGCTGCTGTGCTGGCTGCCCACGGTGCCCCAACACCTTATTAAATAAAGATTTTGGATTTCTACCAGGTGTTTCAGTTTCAATGTCCAATACCTGTATCTATCACAACCTAACATGCTTTGCTATTATAAAAAGGAAGGTTCACGACTTTCTGCATTCCAGCTTCCGAATGAATTTAATAATCTGTAAGGCACTTAGGTTTGGTTTGGTTTTGTTTGGTATTAACGTCCTTTTCAACTGCCATGGTCATTTCAGGACGGCGTTATAGGGGCCGCAAATTTTGCCTCGCAAGGTTTCTTTAACGTGCAGCCGGCAAACGACTACGGCTTTACTTCCCTTCCGAAGGAAGTGCGTGATCTCAGGATTTTCCCCATGAAAAAATCCTCGTCGTCCTCGGCCGGGGTCGAACCCGCGTCCTCGGGCATCAGAGGCGATCACGCAACCACTGAGCCACCGAGACCGATGTAAGCCACTTAAGAGACAGCATCGATTGTATCTTGGGTCCGCGTAACTCATTGGTAAGAGTCATCAGACACATGCTCATGGTCCCTAGTTCGATGCCAAGTCGCTTAAATTCATCCTTTAGTTTTACATTCTTAAGAAATAGAAATTTTGAGGACGGGAAAAAACTCTTGTCTAGATTACATTATCGGATTAGTTTTCTAGAAAATTAACAAGATTAAAAAGTAAAATTTATTTCTCTTCTTTACAGCAATTGTGGTCCTTATTATTGCATTTTCTTTACTCTTTTATCATATAAAAATTATGAATTTATTATTTGTTTGAAAAACATTCCATTAATCTATTAATACACCAAACAGTGCGATTGTCATTATACGCCTTATTAAAAGATATATGCTTTAAATTTAAATAATGTACATCGAAAATTGGATATAAAGCGTATAGGTAAATTTAGATTCCTATTCTGTTATAGCAGTACTGAATTAAAATATAAGCAGGGACAGGATTTTCCTTTGAGAGGAGATGATCGTCCCTACTCTGAAAACAGATTTTCGTGCAAAATTATGGCTCTTGAGAAATAAAGTTCCCTTTGGATACACTCTTGCGCATAAATAATCCAAATCAAGTTAATTTTTATTATGCTTAGAAATTCATCAATGTCGGTATTTAAGCATTTACATGTACTTCACTTACCTCTATCATGCATACCCTAAGAATAATCTATATCTTTCTATCTACAGGGTGTAAATTTTAAGTTGACAAAGCAGAATAACTCGAAAATAATCAACTTTGGATTCTACGCATTTTTTCGTGTGAAGCTTATTTTTCGAGTTATTCTGCTTTGTCAACTTAAAATTTACACCCTGTATATAAAATAGGATGTTTGTGGATTTGTGGGTGTGATTGTTTCTTATACAAATCTACAGTTTTATTCCGATCTTGATGAAATTTTGCATACTTGACCTTCAAAGCATGAGGAAGGTCACTGTCTACTTCAGATTACGAAAAAATAATAATTATTGATTAAAAATCGATATTCATGGTTATGGCAAGGCATATTAATGAGAAATATCTCATGACCAACAATGCAAGGCAAAGTTTGTGCAACAATAGTTATCAACAATGGTATCAACACGCAATGCACCAACGCTATGCAGGAATCAACAATATATATTTCATGTCCAAGAATGCAAGGCAAAGTCTGTGCAATATAGATAAGTTTCAATTTGTAACAATGCATAGAATTCCTGTTATTCAGGCTTTTCTAAGAATTGAAAGTTCTTACTACATAACAATTTCTTGAAAATTTTTAAAAATGATCAGTAACTGGAGATAATGGAGAGTTAGCAAACTATTGAGAAAGAGTGGAAAGATGACAGAGGAAGCACTCCTTTAGCTCCGTGCTGTATTGAGCAAATGGTAAGCATGTAAATAGAAGAATCTGCGACTGCTAGACTACACAAAGTGATGAAAGGCCAAGTTTTGCTTCAAGATATCAATAGAAGAGTGGGAATTGCAACAACATCAAGTGTACAGCTAAAGTAAGATTACGTGACTAAGAAATTATTTAGACTAGCTGTGGCATACTTGGATAGGTCCATCCATTGTGAGCCTTTAAAAAAGTTTTTTTCGAATTTTCATTATGAATTTTTACAGTATTAATTCTAAGCGTTTTCATGTGTTTATTTTTAAGATATTGCAAAATTTAATCAAGAAATCAAAGGGCCACGCCGGGGTTATCACGTAGCTTATTTGGTAGCATAGCAGATCCACACATTTCATAAAAATACATTTTGACTTATATTCGGCGAGAATGTGAATATTTTGGAAACTGAGATGCTGATAATGTGATGATTGAGCGTTCATTTCCAAGAATTATAATAATTAACATTAATTGACGATGCAGTGACAGGACATAAATAAGGCAGCGTCTTTTGAGGAGGAAATGGAGTCACACGTGTCTCCCTTGAGCTCCCTATCAAACATCCAGACGACTGGCAAAAATTTATGTGCCTGGAAAGGAAAGAGAAAGAACGAGTATTGGTCAGAGAAACTCTGGAGCTAAAACAGAAAAGGCTATACTGGCCTGAAAAGGCTATACTCTGGCCGTTGGAAACGTCTGAACAACGAGAGTTTCGAGTAGAGCAAGAGGGTATAATAACGTAGGTCAAGGGCAAGAAAAACTTGGGTCTAAAGTATCCAGTAATGTTCCTCGGTGGTGAAGACGAATATCAATTTAATCTGAGGCAAGCCAACAAGAGGTAAATAAAGTCCCGGTATCACCTAGAATCCTGTCTTTCGGATTTTTCTTAGAATGGATAGTCCCTTCGCTTTGTGTTGTATTGATTGGGTTATTATTTAACAAATTTAGAGTTATAATTTAACTTCTTGAGATTGTTTTGTTTACCTACACGTGTAATTATTCAGGGCAACGCCGGGTCCTCTGCTAGTCATAAAAATAAATTATAAAATTCAGAAAAAACAATTCGGATTAAATATTAATGAACGATGTTTGGGGAAGGATTATTTTTAACTGCGCAAATACTGCACTACGTATTAATAAAATTTTAAACTGTATGCTCATCCCATTAAATTGTGAAGGATTAAATATTTTCTCGGTCGTGCTTTCTCATTAACTTGGAATGAGTAATTAATTAAATAAACATCTAATCACTCGCTTCCCTTTCTGTTTCGTCGTTTCCCAATTTTCTCCTGAATTGAATTCTCTCCAGCGTTAAGTAACAATCACTCAATTGTTCCAGAGAGCCCTGCAACTTTACTTTTAAGATGTCTCTTTCCTCTTCCCTCTTTTTTTTTTTTTTTTCTTTTTAACTTTTTTTCATCCCTACTTCCACCATCCTCGTTTTTTTTTCATTTATTATTCTTCCCATCTCAAATATTTTTTACTTTTTCGTTCCTTTTCTCCTCCCTCTCCTCTTCCCCCATCCTTCCTCTAACATGTCATTGCCGTCTCTTCACTCAGGGAGAGGAGGTTGGGGCTCTCTTCGTTTTCTCTCATTGTCTTTCTTTCTCTTTCTCTGTTTCCTCCCCTAGTTTCGAAGGAATGTATGGTGAATGGTTGATTCCCGGCGTTTTCCCTCCATCGATCTGTGCATTAACTGCACGTCAGCAGAAAACGACGCCCGAGTTCCCGAGGAAGAAACGCCGGGCAATTAATTACTACTCCGGTTCCTGTCTCGCCCAATCTTTCTCTCTGGTAGCGGTGGTGATGTGGGAAAATGGAGCTCCCTCCGCCACCTGGTGAAGGAAAAGGAAAACAAAGGGCCCCGGTAACATAGTAGCCGTCCCTACAATGAACCGGCAAGCGGAAACCTCGTTACAAGAAAATTAATAACACAACGTTCATTGCCAATTCTAGATGTATGAACGTGTGTATGCGCGCGTGTATAGCTCTGATTGAAGCTTCGAGGTTAAAAAAAAAATAAAAAAAATTGCGCAGCAACATTTCTAGGATTTTTCCTTTTTATTTTTAAATTGTGAATTAGTGTATAATTTTTTTAAAGAAAATTGAAATTTAAATTTCAAAATTAAAAAAGTATCTAAAAGGTAAATATTAAAACATTCGTCATCGACGATTATTTGAAGAACTTCGTCACTGCAATTTCAGTGAATTAAAAAAAAATCGTACGTTAATTACCCTCTTCAAATGTTCGCTAGTAATTTCGAAAATTGACCAATTTTTTCCCCTTTTTTATTTTTTATTTTAACTGAAATATACTAAGAATTAATCAAAAAATGTTTAACTTCGCAAACTCAATTAAACTAATGAATATTGTTGAGCATTTTATAAGAATTCTCGAAAACTACTTTCCTAAAATTTATGAAGTAGTTTATATGTTCAAAGCAGATAAGAGTTATAAACTAAACTCAAGTAATTATCCAAGTTGTAAAAGTTTAAAAAATAAGTATAAAATACGGTATCTAAACTGTAAAGGAAAACTCTAAACAAGATGTCTCTATAAAGAGATAGGGATAATAATAAGGGATTTTTATTATGGCTGTGTTTTAAGCGTTAATGTTTTCTTTATGATGTTAAGAGTTGAGCGTTGAAACACTAAAAGAACATGTTATTTGGATAGGAATAGAACATAAAATAGGAGATGAGCAAAAATGAAACGGAAGCCCTTAAAGCAAAGAGATATCAATTACTCAAGCCAACGACGAAAAAACAAAAACATTTTGAATGAGTTTGCTTTTTTCTCGTGGCTTATACTGTGCTGAATCCGAATCTGCTTTTAGATTTTTTTCTATCACGTCACGTTCCCGAGTTATACACATAGAGACTGCAATGTTAAAATAATAGGTGTGAAGAGAAGCGGCTGCAATGTTAAAGTATTCATAGTTTTGAGCTACAAAGAAATTTATCAAGCCCCGAACTCTGAGTAATTTAAAATGTTTCATTGTAAAACAAGAAATCTGTGGATAATAGACAAAAACTGAGGTCTGATAAGAATTCAGCATAGAATAAAGTATAAGAATCAGCTCTTAACATTAAAAAGTTTTTAAAAAGTTATTTTTCGTTGGCCTGTGTTATAGGACATAAATGAAATGATACGATTAATGAATGTAAATCAGTCTTTAAAAAAAGAGACGAATCGAAAAACTGCATAGCTACGTGATTCTGTAAGCTATCCAAGTTTAGTAGAAGCATGGCTAAAGTTTAGTTCTTCACTAATGATATAAAAGAGTTAAATTACTTGTTTTCAATGTAAAAACTGATTCGATGTTTGAATCGAGCAGGAAAATAATTTCTTTTACAAAATAGTTACAAACTTCATAGGAGAATTTGGGGTACAGACAGGAAACATGATTAAGACTACATTAAATTAGAACTTAAGAGAGTTCATTGCCAATATAATCCTCTCCAAGGAATTTATAAAACTTTCTTACAGTACCTCTTTCGGACGCTATTAATCCAAAATTGTTCAAGATTCGGAAGCAAATGCGATAGAAAGCACGTGATATATGAGAAATAAATATAAACAATCAACGAAACAAAATGTCTCCTGCAGGCAATACCTAATTGATCGGTTATAATATTGACTTTGGTTTAATTATCTGGTTTGAAATAAAATTGAGATATTTTACACAGTTAATACTGAGATAGCTGTAATATTTCTCTGTGGTTGGTTAGTAATCCAGATTAATTAGTTCAATGCTATTAGAGCTCATGAGATAAAAACGTCTTCAAGCTATACTGCTATATGCGGCTTTAAATCATGGTTGATATTAGCCTATGCTTTAATGAAAATTGCTGCGGTTTAAGTTTTATAGTAATCATTTGAATCGGGAATATATGCGATAAACATTCCTTAATACATTGAAGCTTTGCCTATCATTCTAGCAAATTTCATTTTCATTGAAGCTCAATCCACTAGACATAGTACGTACGAATCTATACACTAATCTCCTCCAAAATGATTTTCCCTTATGAGATACACATATGCGTATATATATAAATGTCGTCTAAAGTGACCCCATTTAAGGAATTTTATTTAAAAAGGACAATGTACGAAAGAAATATACGAGGTATGTTCAAATAGTTCCTGAACTTTGCTTCGGAAAAAAGAAGTATAGGATACTGGATATTTTAAGCATTCTGGCGTTAGAAGTAATGCCCTTTGACAACTATACACTTTTGCCAACGTTCATATATTTTGTCGAAGGCTGGCTGTATTGAACAACCAAAATTGTTCACTATTTTGTTTGTCATTCTTTTTTCAGAGCTTGATCTCTTCCGCTGATTGAAACTGATGCTTCTTCAGCTCTGTTTTCATTCCAAGAAAGAGGTAAAAGTCACATTGGGCCATGTCAGGTGAGTAAGGAGCTTGTGGAAGTACAGTTACTCCGTGTTTTGCCAGATACTTCTGCACAAGAAACGATCGATAAGCCGGCGCGTTATCATGGTGAAGCACCCATCATTTGTTGCTCCGAAGAGTGGACGCTTGCGGCGAATGGCGTCACGCAGGCGTCTCAGAATATCCCACATGCATTTCTTTGTCAACTATATGACCTTCTGGTATGACTTCGTAGTGAACTGCTCCTTTGCAATCAAAAAACCTACAAGCATAACCTTTCCTTTGGAGAGGTCAACACGGAACTTCTGTAGTCGAGGGGACGAGGTTGTTTTCCGTACAGTTGATTGTCTTTTTGTTTGAGGGTCGTAAAAAAAGCACCATGTTTCATCGCCCGTGATGATTCGGCCTAACAGACTGGGATCTTTGTCAACAGATTCAATATTATTGCCTGCTATTTCGCAACGCAATTATAACTGTTCTTCCATTAAAGTTTTGACAAACGCAATCCATATTAAGGTCTGTGGCAACTACCAACACAAATTCCAGCTTGAGTAGCAAGTTCTTTTTGAGCTTATCTTGTATTAAAACTGACGTTAATGCTCCAAACATAATGTAAAGATATTAATGGAAAAAACGGAAGGAAAAATTCCGCGACCTGGATTCGAACCAGGGAGCAAGAGTATTTCAGAGGCTCCATCCTCATCGTTTCCACCAACTGCCCTATCATTGGGCCTCCCGTTGATATTTTGTAGTCTCTAAGGTATTTGGTGACAGATGCTCTCCCATGTCCGCGGTGCTCCAGGTTGCTAGAGGCGACGAACCTCTTCTCTCTCTGGTTCTAATTCAGATCGCGCAATTTTTCCTTCCCTTTTTTCCAAAATTATCTTTAAGATCCCTATAAATGCAAGTAAATGGGATCTAAATAAAATATTACTGCCGAAAATTTAATTTTACACATAGGAATATGTTGAAATTTAAATAAAAAATAAAGAAGAAAGGGTGCAAATGCAAGAGGGTAATAAGCGGATATTTATTATATACAAACAAGATGTATATCTTAAATTATATTAAACATGAAAAATACTGAGGGGGAAAAAGTATATAGTTTATGTATAGGAATTAAACAAGATTTAATAATCAGTTCAGTTCTTTTCTATTTAGCTATATCTAGGCTATCTCTAGAAAGTTATTTCCTTCTGTAAAAAGAAATGAATGAGATGTAATTTATGATGTATTTGATTTAACGCTCTTTAACCTGATGCAATATATAAATTAATTGAATAACGAGGAGGATATGAAAGCCTTCAATACCATTAATCATAGTTTATTAATATCTTGCCTTTGTGATCGTTAATGGTGTTTATATAATTACCAGGTTGCAAAGCTCATTAACGATATTGTTCAGATTGATCAGATAACAGGCAAACAAGATGGCAACATTTCGCCGATAAATGTGTGAAGTTCTTGGATTTTACGATTGTCACAAAATTTTAATTTTAATTAGACGTATATAAATAAATTTTTAGTACGAAGTGTTTAAATGTTTATGTGTGCTTATAATGAATTATTATTTTTTATTATAAAGATTCATGAACATCATTAACTTAACATAGGCGCCACATAATTTATGCTGAGAAATATCTTTAAAATTTTGCCAGAAAATTTATATCATTAAAGAGCATAAATTAATACATATGGAACATGATGTACATAATTCATTTTGCTAGGATCATTTACTATTTGATAGCATTGACAATGAGGCAAATAACAGTAGCGATGGTAAACGCATAAGACTTAAATCATTCACGAATTAACAGATTCTGTAAATAATTAAAAGTTGCACTAGAACCGTGATAATTGTCGTCTCGTATAATTGCTTACCTGTTAATTATATGATAGTGCTTTAATTAGCTCAAAGGGTCACATCCTGGATAATAATTGGCGACCTTTTGCATGCCTAAACTTTCACCTTTATTTCATTAATTCCACAGGAAAAAATTAACCTTCTGGGACTTTGGTTCGATTTTGCAATCCTTATCACTAATGTATCAAGTGCTATCATAGAAAAGAGCATATATTTTGAGTCATACATGCCGGTATATTTTCTGGTTAATCTATCAATCAGGAGATATAAAAGTTTACACGTCTGTCTGATTCCTGCCTATGGAACCGTATTATACATTGAATACCTGAGCAGACGAATTACGAAGTTCATATTTTTACAAATAAATTTCCAGAATGAAATCTTAAGTTGTGCTTATACTAATCAATACGTTGCCGTTTTCATCGTGAATTACTGCATCAAATAAAAAGTGAAAAAGACCAATTAAGCAATGTTGCAATACAGGGTTGAGTCACTGAATTATCATCAACTACCTAATACCCTGAATAGCCTTCTTTTTCAGCCAAAACAACAGCAACGTGACGAGGCATGGACACAATGAGTGCTTGAAAGGTGGCAACAGAAATCTGTGTCCATGCAAACAACAGAGCATCACGTAACTCATGAAGATTCCGGGGTGGAGGGTCTCGCTGCCTGACGTGTCGATCCAGATATTCCCACAGATTCTCGCAGGGAGTTTGGAGGCCAGGGTAGTAAGTGTAACTCATCCTCATGCTCTTCAAACCACGCACGGCAAATTTTGGCCACGTGGCATGCGGCATTATCCTGTTGAAATATGCCTTCATTCGCAGGATACACAGTTGCCATGTAGGGATGCAAAAGCTGTACGAAGAAAGCCCAATGTGTTAGCAGTTGACACAGCTACAACTACCAACTCATTTCCTGCCGACTATTATGCCGCGTTCGAACTCGAGTAAATGCTTGATGCGAAATTACGAGGAAGGATCGAAAAGTCGATAAGTATGCACAGCTATTGACAGTACCTTCTAGAGGAAATAATGGACCCAAAACATGCAACGAAAACATGCCCCAGACCATTACACTGCCTCCTTCAGCTTGTTGCCGCCGAACAAAGGATTCGGATAGTTTGTTTTCGGATGTTTCCCGGTGAATACGCCAGCGCCCATCGATTCGATGAGGCAGAAAACGCGACTCATCGAAAAATACAACCTTTTTTTTACTGCTCTAGGGTCCAATGTTTGTACTGCAATGCAAAAGCACGTCGTTTCTTGCGATGCACACTTGTCAACATGGGTGCTGGAACCAGACGTCAGTTGCGTTGCACAGTTGTTCTTGATATCTTTCTGGTTCATTACTCGTTCATTTGGGCTGTCAATGTATCGACGGTAGGGCGTCGATCATTCTTAACCAGCCGTCGCATGTACCGCTCATCCCGTTCATTAACGGCTCATAGTCCCCTACAGTTTGCACGCATGGAATGCACATCTTGTCCATTCTTCCATTCGCTGTACACCTTCACTACGGCACTACGCGAACAGTTCACGAAAGCTGCGGTTTCCGAAATGCTGCCGTCTTTTGCACGCTACCCGATGATCATACCTTTTTCAAGGTCGGTTAGGTCGCGTGCTTTACCAACACCTCCCATAAAGAAAGCCTGTGCACTGAAAATTCATACATTGTTACAAGATCATAAGAAGTCATAATTTAGGGCTTATTATTGGTAGAAATACGATAAACAATGCCTTTTTATGATGATGTAACAATGTATGAATTTTCAGTGCACAGGCTTTCTTTCTAGGAGGTGTTGGCTTTACCCAACGGCGAGTATTGCCATACGAACTATTATTGTGAAACCATCTTTATATGTTTTCCAACACACAGCTTTACCAACTCCCCTCTCTGTGCTCTGTGAATGGGCAGAACCATATTTACATAAATCTACGTGGCGGTCATAATTCAGTGACTCGACCCTGTATTATTCCATTAATAAAACAATTTACTTTAAGCATATACAAAAATGAGTCCCCCCTTTTATTTTTGTAACCGAAGCAGTTATTTTGATGAATCCAATGAATAGGAAGTTGTGGGTGACCTATCCCATGATGCACTTTTCATCATCCCAAATATGCAAATTAGAAGACATTCAAATCCTATCTTAAAAACCGTAACAGATACACGAAAAATCCTAATTGAAGACTTGTTCAGCATGGAATTCCGAACAAAACAATAAAAAATTTCCAAAATCCGATGAACGGATCACCAACAATCACATGCTGAATTTATTAATTATCTCCCTATGCATTCACAAAGACATTTGAATGTTCAACATGCAAATCAAGAAATTACCAAAAATTACCAAAATAACATTCACTTTTATTGGGAAAAGCAAATAAAAGGCACGTGTCAGCATACAGAAGACAGAGCTATTCCAGCATGACAAGCTACATGCATAGGGGGTTATGGTACAGCGAGGCACGAAGCGTTGCAGCAATAGTGGTTAAAATCATTGTTGAGCTCTGTTGAAGGCTGGGAGGGTTATTAAACCTCCTTAATTGAAGGCCCAGACTTGTGCAGCAGAGTACTGGTTCGAAATTACAATTTGCAGTAACCTTTTTCGTTGTTGTTCTGTTGCACGTAGGTTACATGAGCTATCATACAAATGGCGGCGTTCATGAGTGAAGACGATTTTCTAAAAGTAAATATACAATTTTCGTTATAGTTGGATACTGACACGACTAAAGGCTCGTTCGCACTAGCCAAAAGAAACTAGTTCTATCAGAGGTACTAGTTTTATCAGTGAAGTGCGAACAAAACTGGGTGTAAGAAGAACTAGTTCTTTCGGCTCTGGAACTGGGGTTTCCAACCCCAGTTTCTCAAACTGGATCTGGGGCTGGAGAGTTTCCAACCCCAGTTCATGCAAAGACTTCTGGGTAGTTTTCCCATAAGTCTTCACGAATAGCGATACGATCACGGATTAAAAATACACAATGGCTACCGAACAACAGTGTTCTCAATCTCAAACAAATCAAGAAAAGTGGAAAAATGGCGAAACTAAATTTGGAAAACAAAAAGCGCCTTCTTTAAATAACGATGAAGAAGAATTAATCATTCCAGGGCACGCTCTGTTTGTTGTGTCTGGAACTGGATTTCCACCTCTAAACAGGATTTCCAGTGCGAACAGGAGGATGATAAAACTAGTGTTCAATTAGAACTGCTTTACCTGGAACCAGAAAAGAAACTAGTTCTATTTGTAACTAGTTTCCTAGTGCGAACGTAGTCTAAGAAGGTTGCAAAAGATGTATTAATGATTTTGAAACGATATCTTATAGAATCGTTGATAGATACCTTTCCTACCACGGCCACCAAAACTCTAACCGTTCATTTTAACAATCGCATTATATATCAATCTATCACTTTCTAACCAAGATAGTTCTATCACTTTTTTGTTTAGTTCTATCACTAAGATAGTTCTATCACTTAGCTCATTTGAGTTACGGCTTTAACCTATTTTAGAAAATTTACATCCGCCGCAAAAAGTAATGCAAACTCCGCCAATAAATCAAATGAGCTAAGCTTAATCTACTGTCACGGAAACCACATATAAGAAGTTGCAAATTATCCGAAACGCAAACATTTCTGTATCAGTCAGGCGTTGTCAAATACGTACACACCCTGGTGCTTGGATTCTCCTATAAAGGTTTCTTCCGATATTGGGATTTCTGTATTCTGACCAGTCCATCGCCTCTACTTCGATGCCTCGACATCATCAGCGCATGGTGTTTCATCAGCTGAAGCCGTATGTTCATTAATGGTCTTTCTAGGGCTGGTTGTTCGCATATAGTGGGGCATGACATGAAGGTAGCTTCAAGATATGTTCGTCGGTAGCGCAAAGAAACTCTTGTGCCCGTCCAGCAAGTGCCATCACTCGTGCAACCACTTCTGACATGATGAAGGACGTGCAGAGTTCTTTGCATAGGCCTGTGTTCAATAGCTTTATTCTTCATCGTATCTACGTAGCTGGGCTTCGTGCTCGAGGTCTAAGACGATTAGTATCGCTCACTGCAAAAGCACGGTAAAGTAGACTCAATTAGCGCCAAACCAGACGCCATTGAGAAGTTGAATGGGCATGTGTAGTCTTCAGTGATGAACCCGGCCTCTGTACGGCGGTGGTCGAATACACGTGTGGCGACGTGTGATGAAGAGCTTCAAGGCACATTTGACTTAATGTTGGTATAGTGTGGAGCGCCATAATTTACAACTCTCGGACTATCTAGTGTTCATAGTGGCAATCTAATCGGTCAACGATATGCAGGTGAGGTGGTTAGGCTCATCGACATTATCTTTGCAACTACCATCCAAGTTGAATTGTTCCAGACTGTAGATGTTTAGGTTGGCCAGTTCACCGGATCGAGCATGTGTGAGACCACATGGTGAAACAGATTCGTCGCAATGAGTGGAAGCAGCATTATGAGCTGTCAACAGGATTTCACCCACACTCTATATGACAATATGTCGCATTGGATGAGTAGCTGTTGTGCACGAGGACTACACAGGATACGTTAGCACCCAGGATGTCATTTTGTGAGTAATATGTATTGCAAGTGCAAGCAAATTATTTAATTATTGGGTTGTTCCATAATTTCTTAGCGTTTTTATTTTCACTTTATCCTTCTACGATTTGTTTATTATTTGGCAAAATGTATACTTGTTCGAAACTGCTCTTTCTGCTCTACAAAATGATGTTCATCGTTTTCTTAAATAGACCTTTTTTCAAATTTCTGATTCGTCAAATGGAATTTCCAGGCAGTAAAAAGCAGCGTTTTCGACATCTGCTATTCCTCGCATTTTATCGAGGCTAAAAAGTCGCCGAAGCATCTATGGACATCTGCGTCGTGTACGGAGATGATAAAATACATGAAATGGTTTGCCAAGTTCAAAAATGGCGAGTTCATCCTGGACGACACTTCCCACACCGGTTGATCTTCGGAGTTCGACAAGGAGCGTCTCAAGGCACTTTTGAAAGAGGACGGCAGTCAAACATGCCTAGAATTGGCTGAAAAGATGAACTGCAGCCTTGCCCGCATGAACGAGGCTATCCAGCAGAAAAAACTCAATCGACAAGGCCAAGTCATCCTGCTCCACGGCAACGCGTTACCTCACACGGCAAACTTCATTAAAGTTGCCCTCCAAGAGCTTCATTAGGAGGTTTTTTTAGCATCCGCCGTATTCTCCGGATTTTGCGCCAACCGATTATCACTTTTTCCGCTCGCTGTCGAACCATATGCGCAGCATAATATTAGTTAACGATGAGGACCTCGAAAACTGACTCACCAAGTTCTTCGAGTTCAGCTAAGGCGATTTCTGGGATAATGGATTAACAAATTGATTGAATGGATATAATGGTCGAGAGGTGGGAGCAGCCCATAAAAAACGACGGAGAATACGTGATTGAATAATTTATTGTTATAATGTTGTAGTTTCCAATAAAAATTTTAAATAAATAAAAACGCTAAGAAATTATGGAATAACCCAATATTTTAAGTGACATATACATTTCTTTCCTATGAATTTCTTGTAATTTGTACGAATTTTCTAGCGTTTCGTTATTTTTGAGAATTACTGGTTATACAGAGTGTCCCAAATTGATGTATACACTCTTTGAAGCGTTATAGCTCAGCAACGAAATGAGATAGAATATGGCCCACTCTATAGTAAAGGCCTGCCCATGCTCGCTAAAAACTTGTAATCGTTCTCCTGAAGCACTCTCACCAGACGGCGCAATAAACAAGCCCCACTCTTAGCATTTCTAATTGCCTTGCTTAGCGCTTCGTTTTATTAAAAAAAATTCAATGAATTTTATATTTTTAGAAATCGAAATGGTCTATTGTTGTGGACCCTTTTGTAAGACAAAGAAGGGAAATTTTTTTACGAATACACAAGCAATGAAGAAATGGAAAAAATTATTGATGATATACGGAATTTAAGAGAAGACCGTCCATAATAAAACATTCTCTATTCTTCTCATAAATTCCTGCCAATATTTAATATTTTTTCTTAACTAAGCACCCTTGCTTCAGTTTCTATCCCAGTGACTTAAGCACTTAGCTTAGCAATGGTTGTTGCTTTCTTAGTCATCTTTGCTCTTGGCACCAGAAAATTTGTAAAGAAAATTAATATAAATGTCAGAGAAAATTTATTAATTAAGATAATAATTCCCAAAACAATGAAATTTTTAATTTACCCTTACTAAAGAAAACAATTATAAATAATCTACCTTTCTATAGAATTCTTAAATTATGCAATCTGACATCAATATGAGTATGACCATTTCAAAAAATTGTTATTGAAAATATTTCACTCTTTCTCTAATTCTTGATTAATGTTTTGGAAAAACAATTGTGGAAAATTATCCAAGGTGTGGCTATTAATTTCCAGGACTGACGTAACAGCACGAAAGGGATATCTCGCCAGAGAGAGGCGCACCTGGTATCAGGAAGGTAGTGCATCTGCGCATGCTCCCAGAAGCGGGCGTCATTGGGAGGCAAGAACTTGGCCTTGAAAGACGCATGGAAACGTATATGGTAAAGTATTGTTGTTCAAGTGCAGATATGGAGCAAAGAATTAACATCAAATTCTGCTTCAAACTGGGTAAAAGTGCAACAGAAACACATGAAATGTTAAAGAACGTGTATAGTGAGCAAGCATTATCATCTTCCCGCACATTTGAATAGTTTGGACGTTTTCGGGGCGGGCGCGAAAGCGTTGAAGATGATGCCCACACCGTAAGGCCGATTTCCGTACGTACGCAGGAAACAATTGAGAAAGTTTGCGAGCTTGTAACATTGGATTGGCGAATGACTATTCGAATACTGGCCAGTGAAATGAACATCGACAAAGACGTGGTTCGCCAAATTCTGACACAAGTTGCCAGTGAGGCGGTTTTTGGCCAACCATCAGGTCGTGGAGCTGAATCGTCCGCCATACTCTCCGGACTTAGCCCCCGCAGACTTTTTCCTGTTTCCGAAACTGAAAACTGTGATGAAAGGAACACGGTTTGTGGATCTAGAAGACATCAAAAAACACGCGACGTCGACATTGAAGAGCCTTCCGAAAGAGGACTTTAAAAGTTGTTTTCGCAACTTGTACAGCCGAGCACAGAAGTGTATTACGGCAGGTGGCAGTTACTTCGAAATATAATAAAAGGGTATGTTTTTCAGTTCATCTATTCTGGTGTTATTAGAGCAGTCCTGGAAATTAATAGCCACACTTTATATTTGTTGCCTAATAAATTATGATGTTTTATTTTTGTAGCACTTTTAATGTGTAACCATAAAATGGAATTACGCAATTTAAATTATTAAAATATTAATTACTTTTTTGTAGCAAATATAATGTACTATTTTAATATTTTTGGCTAAAATAATATGAGATATACATCATTCTCAGCAGCTTGTAATAGGAATAAGGGGCCTGGTGTGAGCGCCGGCTAGTGTGATAATTCCTAGAACCCTGTTACACGCTTTTCAATAGAAAAGCTAGAGAGTGAGCCATGGATAAAAATATAAGGTTTGTTGTGTATGATCCAGACGGCGCTGGAAAAGCATAGTATGGTGTGGTCTGTCCTCCAGAGGATTAATTGGGCCGCACTTTTTCGAACGTACTGTCACGGGTCAGACTTACCTGCAAATGTTGGAACTCATGATTCCACGTCTTAATGATCTCTTCGAGAATGGAAATGAAGTTTACTTCCAACAAGACGGGGCTCCTCCTCACTTTCATGTCGATGTGAGAATTTTCCTCGATGAAATGCGAGAAATGTGACAATTTTCCTCTTTTAACTGTATTGATGAACCAACAGTAGGCATACGAGGCCTGTCCGAAAAGTATCCGGAATGAAGGCTACAAAAAAAGTAGAACTCGCTGCATCTTTTTTCCTATCCGGATCGAGTGACGACATTTCTGCTGATGACGTAATGAAATTTGCAGATGTTAAGAGTGCCGCGTAGAATTGTTGTAATACGCTAAAGCAGAACGTTTTTCTTTTCTCGTCGCGTGGAGAAAACGACAGAAAAACTCGTGCAGCAATTCTTGACAAAACACCACATCGCTCAGGTCAGGCAGCCTCCCTTACTTTCAATCACAGATGGATAGGACGAAGACGAAGTGCTACGGAGTTCCCGCCTCGATCTCTAAATTTAATCCCTCTCGACGTCTACCTTTGGAGAACTTTAAAGAACACGGTATACTCCACAAACCCACAAATACTGACGGAATTAAGAGATCAGATTGAACATTCCTTCAATGATATTCCATTAGCTACAATCCAATCGGTATGTCGCTCTGTTCGACGTCGGTGCTGTGGGTGTACTCTGGCAGAAGGTGGACATTTTGAACATGTACGGGCTTAAGGAAGTTTAAGGAATAAAATACAACAAACCTTATATTTCTATCTCATTTCGTTGCTGAGTTATAACGTTTCAAAGAGTGCATACATCAATTTGAGACACTCTGTATATATTGTACACAGAGTCAGGACTATGTTAAATAATAGTTGAAAATGTTCTTACACATTCAATCATGACACTTACTGCAGTCAAAATTTTAAATAGAAATAATAGAGGCATAGCCCAATTGGTAGAGGCATCGGCCATGATAGTCGAGGTTCCTGGTTCGAATCCGGTTCGCAGAAATTTTCCTTCCATTTTTCCATAGAAATATTAACTAAATAAATTTTCAATTCGTTATTTAAGTCTTCATCCTCATAGTAACCAAAATATTCCACAGTGATGGCGGCACCCGAAACAATTGTCTTGTCAAATTCCATCATTAAATATATATACCAGTATTACCAAGTCCTTATTTCATTAGGTAGAAATAAGCTTCTTAAATTAAAAAAATAATGATACTTAAATTTTAAAATTAAAGGTTAATTTCCAGATTTTTTTGATAAAAGGAATAAGTTATCTCTCGACAATTCATAATTTTTGCAAATTAAATCTCTTATTAGTATCCTTATATTTAGCACTTGATAAAAATATAAAAAAATAAATATTAAAAATACTCCTTGAATTCTAAAGTGTTTATTTAATAGCCCCCTGAAATATCTTTCATTAATAAGAAATATTTTTTAAAGAAATTATTTTTTCTATCACAAGCTCGGTGACCATCTATAACCCAGAACTTGGCAGTACTTAAAGTCCCATTTCTCAAACAGAAATGACGAAAACACAAGATGAATAGAACGTAGTTCCACAATAGCATTTATTACATAACGCTGACGAAAACAGCAGTGCAAGTCGAAAGTTACATAATATTTTGGAAAAGGGTTCTCCTTGTCTTGTGCTTTCGGTAACTCTCCACTGTCTTCTTTAGGTTTCTTCTCTTACCATAAGACATGATGAAAATTATGTCTGGCTAATTAAATTATTAGAAATCCTCCTCCCCCTTAAATAAGTGAAACAGTAACTAATGAGTATTAATCATTATTTATAATTAATAGGCATCGTATTAATTCCTTATATTGAATAATATTAAAATACATGATTTAGTTTAGTAATTAAAAATTAGCACTTTTAAAGTTATTTTCAATTCAAAACTCATTATATTATGGTTACTTAAAGTTTGTTTTAAATGCTGGATTGTTGACTAATTCTGTAAAAGGCGGCGTATCGTTCAGGGTTAACCCGGGGCAATACTTGAGAGAATAAGTTGCGCTATCGACCGTGGCGGTGGAAATTCCATTGCCGTTCGCGTCGTGTTTACTCGGAGGATCAAGTAGAGGGGGCCTAGAATTAAGGAGGTGGAGAAGATGCGACGCGGGTTCTATAAAGCTGCATCCTCGTCGCATTACGGAAAACCTTTTCCGTCCTCCGCCACCACCACCTCCTTCTCCTCTTGGCAGCGAATGGCGACAAACGGCCGCAGAAAGTGGTATTCTGGCTCCACCGTCTCTGTCTCCCACGGCGCCGTTAAACTGCACCAAGATTGTCTACACCTAGCGCAATATAATGCGGCCTCCATTGTTCGTATACTTCAAGGCACGTACACTTTGGGGGGTCCCACCGCTTCCAAAACTCTTCGAACTGTCAACGACCGCCGAGGTGATAGTCCGGGCCGCGTTTACGATCATTTTATGTAATCCACTGGCGACCCTTCTCTCCAACAGACCAAAAGCGCGATTTTCTGTTTCGCCTTCTTCCTTCTTTCTCAATCCGCTGTAGGTTTCCACTGAATGGATTCCATCTTTGAACAGAAGGGTCACTGTCAGGCAATGGCTAAAGCCCCAAGATCTCGCCCGAGACCACCAATCGTGAAACGGCAACGAGAAACTTTTCGACGCGATAGTTATTGGATTTACTAAATGGTCGGACAAGATTCAAGAATAATGCGTTCAGAAAGGGTTTCGAAGAAGAGAGGGAGGAAAAAAATCGCTTTCCATTCCTTTTCTCTTTCCTCTTACTTTACTCCCCCCCCCTCCTTTTTTCTTTCTGATGTTTTTTTATTCTCCATCTTGGTCCTTAGGGTATCCAGTAGGATTTGTTGAAAAGAATATTTTCTCGTTTGATTCTTATGTTATTTCATTGTTCCCTCGCTTCCCAAATGCATTTGAAATCTTTACGAATATATTTTTCTTGGTTTTAAAAGCTATTTTTTTTCTTTCATTAAAAATAAGGAATGCATTATATTCTCCGAGGGAATAGGCTATTTTAATTTTAATATATTTCTTTTTTTTTAAAATAGTGAATTATTTTTCCACTTAAAAATTGCTACCTTAAATTCAATTACGGATAAACAATAACTCAACCTAATCAATTGCGTTAATACCTAATATCTAAAATCAGATTTTAATAATCAATTCTTGTTTCTTTTTCTTTAGATAATTAAAATTTCATCATCCTGCTCTTTATCAGGCTTTTAGTTTTTAATGTTGACTACTATTAAAAATGTATTAGACAAACTTTTCGAATACATTTCTTTCACTCATTACTGAAAAGATAAATTTTTAATATGCAATGCTATTTAATCATGCCATGTTATTTAAAGATTACCCAGACCAACAGAAAATAACTTTTTTAAGCCATCTTTAACGTTAAGAGCTAATACTTATCCTTTTTTCTTGTGCTGAATCCGTATCTGACCTCAGTCTTTTTCTATCACCCACAGATTTCTTGTTTTTCAGAGTTTCAGGCGTGATAAATTTCCTTGTTGCGCAAAATATATATTTTAACACTGCAGCTGCTTCTCTCACATCCGTTACTTTAACATTGCTTGTGGATAACTTGAAAACGACGTGTAAAAAAATGTGAAAGCAGATTAGGATTCAGCACACACAAAAAAAACACAAAAATAGGGCAAATTCATTCAAGATGTTTTTTTCATCGTTGCTATGAAGGTAATAGAATATTGTAAATGCTGTAAAGAGTGTTCTTAAAAATTAGCTCTATGTAAATATTAAAATATTATATTAAATTCTGATGAATTAAATGACATTGTGATAAAATTTATTTAATTTTTTATTTGTGATTTTTGTTTGAGATCCATGAAAAGGATAAAGAAGCATTTAGATTGTGATATTACAATAAACAATTCAATATTTTAGGGTCATTAGAAGTAAAAACTAAAAAAAGTTTGAACTTTGCATGACAAAATTTAACAGATCACCTAAGATGATCTTGATTGTCTGATTAACAAAATATCAATAATGTTATAAATTTCGACCAAGATTTTCGATTGCAAATAGATACTTGGTCAGCTTTTGAAGCGTGATATTAAGCAGGCTTCAGGATTTTATGTTAACTGTTGTTATATGGGTGCAAAATCATTACTATTATTATTATTGTTTGGGGGAAACAAACTCGTATAAAGTCCGGAACCAAGTCCCAGAGGCGGATCCAAGAGAGGAACAAGCCCAAGGGGCTCATGCAAGGAAGGGAAAAACTGTTCGTGGAGAAGGATGTTTGGGTCTAGGAACCAAAAGTTGTTTATTGTTGTATAATAAAAGTGCTTAATATTCTATTAGCATGACGTATAAAACTAATGAAGTTGATGTTTAACAATCAAATAGCAGCGGAATATTAGATAGTAAATGGTTCCAGTTTTTCCGCATTTTTTTATACGAAATACAGAAATCATTATTGGAGCTTAAAATCTGAGAAATTTTGTTAATTGTGCAATAACTTAACCAACCGGAGCATGGGTTAAATTAGTTTAGTTGATATGCATGAGTTGGTTCTAGTGGAGCTTTAATTAATTCCTTCACTTTTATTGAGTCCCATTTCATTCATTATTTTCAGTTTGTTACAAATTCAAGTAATGGAATCATTTTTAAATATAAAACAACCCTTATTATATTATTATAAGCATATTTTATTCTTTCAATTAAAATTTGTATAAAACTTTTTCAATTAGAATGTAAATAAAAATCAAATAAGTTTAATTGTATTATTAATTAAAACGAATTTTCAATAATAGACTTCATTAATATGTTTTCAAACTAAGATCCAGACTACTGCTGATACAATTGTGTAATCGCTGCTTCTTTCGCATTCAACGGTGCGTTTTCCAGTCGCCAAAATTGAGCGAATGACGCACTATACCTTCATGTTCAAATTCGAATTTAGGGCCCCATGTACCGTGTGAATTCACTATCCTTGCTTTTGGAGGCCCCAGACAAATTTCATTTTATCCTATGTATAAAGTGGCTCTGTACATATCCGTCTGTCCTAAAATCTTAACTTATCCAATCACAGAAATATATTCATAATTTGCAATTAAACAATTACCAAATTATAATGGCTTACCAAATTTCAATTACAAACTTCATTAGATTATGGCTTACTCATCCTCTTTCTTCTAGGTACGAAAAACTGATGTCTAAAGTAAGGGTGATCCAAAAGTCAGTAGACTTTTTAAAACCTTATAATTATTAAACTATTTACAACAAAACGATGCGGTTTGCACAGAAATGCTCAGAAACACGAGGGATTTTTGTTTATAATGAAAAATATTTTTTTAATATTAATTACATTTTTGACCAAAAGGTGGCGCTGGAGTTTCATGTAGACTACAATCTTATCATGCGTAAATTAAGCAGATGAGTTAATTGCGCATTATCTTGGCTCTAAGGATGTTATTTTGATGTTGCTTTAAGGTTGAATTTAAGGCGAATTTAAAATTCCAGCGCCATCTTTTGGTCAAAAAAGTAACTAATATAAAAAAAATATTTTTCACTATAAACAAAAATCCCCCGTGTTTCTGAGCATTTCTGTGCAAAGCGCATCGTTTTACTGTAAATAGTTTAATAATTATAAGGTTTTAAAAGTCAAGTGACTTTTGGATCACCCTGTATATACGCTCGTATAGTATCAATAGTATGTTGAATAATAAATTTAAATATCAAATTGTTTTTAACTGCCGTTTCAATTTATGGGCAATACAGCAGGCAAGACAATTGAGAGGTACCTCTGATCTTGTTTGTTTCATCGTAAACAGCATTCTTTCCAATTTATTAGTCCTGACCCGATTTATTTATTCTTCTGTAGGTAGTGTCTAGTTCATATGTTTATTGTATTTGAATGAAGCTTATTCTCACGGAATTCGCATGCCATCGAGAATTTCAATGACAGCGTCGATCGGTTCCACACTCGAATCTGGGGATGGATGGATGGATTTTCAGCCTGCTTTTCTCCTTTTATTCAGGAGACTAGCTGTTTGGGATGAAAGGATGATGGTGAAGTAGACAAACACAAACATCCATGCCCTCGGCGGGATTCGAACCCGCGACTCTCTGGTTACGAGAACGGCAAAACCTGCGCCTCAACGCTCTCGGCCACCGAGCCGACGCACACTCGAATCTTCTATTCTTCGAAGTGGAAAGCGAGTCGACGTAATACTCGTCGTCGACAACGTAATACGCAGAGGACGAATGGGAGACGAGAAACGAGAGCTCGAGAGGAGAACGGGATCGAGCGTGAGAGAGAAAGGAGTACAGAAAAACGGAGGCCGAAGGAAATAAAGGAGAATGGTGGAATATTCCATGTCGCCGATTGTCCAAGCGGAATGAATAATTCTTTGCTGTTCATAGCAAGGGATGGTGTAAAGGAAACAGCTGAAACTCCGTGCCCGCATATAGAATTGGACGACGGCAGAAGCCGCCAACCAAGAAATGAGAGCGACGACGGGAGCACGTTCAACGAAACGAGCGACGGAAAAGCAACTGGGAAAGAAAAGACGTTGCGAATTATCGCTTTTCCTTTGGAACAGTTGCAAATTATCGCTTCGTAAACTACGGCCTTGGAACGACTGTTTGGCTACTTCTTTTATAGTTGAAACCCAATCCCAAATATTCCGTATACAGAACTTTCAAAGCTCGCTATCTCCGAACTGCGAAGCTACGAGCTTCACTACCGTTCACAAGTTTACGTAAACGAACACTTATGCTTCATGTTAGTGCGATAGTCTGAACTCTTTGGAATCCTTTTATTTAATTCTACACTGCAAACGTTAATTCTTTCGCCTAAGCAATATTGGTGACGCCAGGAGACTTAAGAATTCGCATCGTTTATGTTAATGATTGTGTTCTACAATTTCAGCCTTGATAACGTCTGGGAAAGAAAAGACGTCTACTCGCCTAAGTGTGATGTGGCTATCCTGCATCTAATTCAGTGTCAATTACCCGAATGTGTCAACTATTATTGACTTACCTTACCCAATTACGGTAAGAGGAGAAGTTCTCCTCGCCGTCCTTATATTCTCAGTATTTGGGGTTAATCTTCGAGTAGAGCCCCGTATGTTTAGTGTGAATGTGATTCTATGATGTTCAAGTCGCATCAGTGTTGTCGACTTAATCCACTATAAATGTTATTAGTGCCCTGTTGTTTAAAGGTGAATGTTTTGCGTGGAACACCTCGAAGTGCGTCGTAGCTGTTCAATTGATCTCCACGCTATTATTTTAATTATTATTTAGGACTAGTGAAGTTATTTAGTCCAAAAGTGTTTACCAGTTATTCAGTTTATTTAATTTTAAGTTACTGAAACTAAATAAAATATAATCTTTCTCCCTTTTTATCTTGTCCCCGCCTTATGTCATTTAACGACTTCCACTACGTACCCACATGCTTAAATTTACACATGACACTTATTCATATTAATTTGGTCAAGTTCCAGTAGTTCCCAAGGCACATATGCCCAGGGCAGTTTGCCGTTCACATAATATCAATAAATTGAAATTTACAATGAAGTTATGCACAAGGCTTCTAAAACTAAATCAACGATGGCCTACATAGCTTTGAATATTTGTGCCTAAGTAAATAATATTTTACATAAAGCTTTTTTATCGTATCACTTCTTTAATTGCCAGATGAAGTTTCTTTAGAGTTAAGCCCATTATAAGATCTGCGATTAAAAATCAGGTAATGATGGTGGCGAGGCATCCAAAAATGACTCGGCAGAAACTTCTTCCCAGGTTCTTGGCATGACAAAAAGTGGCTTCTTCAAATCATGGCTTGGAGCACTAATTCTATTCTAAACGATATGATAGTTATTAATATTTTATTCAGAAGACATTGAGTGAGGTAAATTTTTTCCAAGTTCTTAAATAGCCTGTGCATATTACCTTCATCAAATAGCAGATGATGGAGTTGGCTCAACTATCAGAAGAGTTCATCTTCTCTTGAACAGCTGAAGTCTTAGAAAGGAACTTAATTTATCAACGTCAGAGTCAAACTTAATCTATTATGTAATCGAAAATTTCGTACAGAAAAAAATAAACGGGGAAGATTGAAGTGAACGATAGAAGGAGGTGGATTAATGAAGGACGAGAAAAAGGATGTTATAAAAGGTTAAAGGGAAAGTGTTTTTTTTATCTTTAATATATATGTTTTTCCTTTCATGTAATCATATCTTTAATAATTTATGTAACGTGAAAGAAATCTACAGTGAATTAACAATTAAGTAGGTCTCCTTGTTAAAGAAAATTCAAACGTAAATTAAATATTCTAAATTTGCATTTACATACAGGCCGAGTTTACCCAAAATTAATCGAGTATTAGGTTGAAATTGCTTCTTTCGATGGTATTACAAACATTATTAATTAACTGCCCCGTCATTCAAAAAGCTACGAGAGTCACTCCAAAAGTAATGCACAATATTTTTTAAAAATTTATTTTGTATTCTACACCTTTGCATTTTATGGAGGGTCATGGATACATATTTCCCGCTTATATTCAATTGTAGTTTAAGTCATTCCCGTGAGTGGCGTCATGATAGCACTCCTTCAAGATGGCCGCTGTACTGGACATTCGTCAGGAGCAACCTGCTGTAATCAAGTTCCTTTGCTGTGAGAACAAGACAGTGGTAAACATTTCCAAAAGGTTGAAAAAGGTGTATGGAGATGCAGCTGTCGATCCCTGTACGGTTAAGTTTGAAGATGACGACTCCCTCGTGACTAAAACGTGCTGATCGAGACTTTTACCGTGCAGGTATACACGTCCTCGTTCCAAGGCAGTTGAAACGGACGGAAATTATGTGGAAAAATCGCATGTTGTTCCTAAAGGATGTATCTATGATCTCCATAAGCTGTAAGGGTGTAGAATAAAAAATAAATTAAAAAAATATTGTGCATTACTTTTGGAGTGACCCTCGTATAATAATTATTATAATTGCCATTTCCAATACACATAATTTTAAAAAAAGACATACACAGTTGTGTAAACAAACAAAACACTAGTTTATATATCTTGCACTCGAAATAAAACGCCTTTGGGAAGCCAACTGATTACACATTGTTCCTATCGTTCAGTCTGCCGCTGGGGTTATTCCACACACTTAAGTAGGTCTCCTTTACACAAAAGCCCGTCAACATTGAATATAAACCGACACATATATAAAACCTCAGAAAAAGCCACAATGCTAAACACTTGTCACATAAGAAGGAAATTCTTAAACCCAGGCATTAACGCTTCCACCAACATGTGCTTTTCTCTTCCCTGCATTTGAATCCTTTGGGCTTGGCCCTCTCTTTAGTCCGCCTCTGAGAGATGGCATCTAAATCTGATCAGAGTTTGGCTTTTTCCAAACAACAATAATAATAATAAACCATGTTGTTACTATGAGACCCAAGGTGTTATTGTCATTTTAATACCAAGAAATTGTAGAACATGAATGTTATGAATTACTTTTTACTACGCCTTGCAGAGCATCGCATTTATACTTTTTGTGAAATCCTCGGAAGAGAAGATTCCACAGAAACCGAGATTCGGAGAGTTTGGCATGGGAGAAGAATAAATCGAGAGATTTAAGAAGAAAAACCACCCCCGGCTGCAGTGAACCTGCGCCAGAAAGAGAGAATCCAAAGAAGAAAGGCAATTGGCGGAACAACTGCGCAAGTGCGGCCCAGAATCCTCCGAAGGAGAATAAAAGAAGGATGCAGAGACGGAAAAGGAGATTAGTGCGACCTCCTCAGCTGAAGACGATTAACGAGACCAATGATGACCAGGCCGATTTCGCATTGCTAATCCACAGGACAGAATCGAGACGAATCTTTGGAACTCGGAGATCATGGGCAAGTAAAAATACAATTACGCCTTTTAAGTCTAATGCCTATGACTCTTAAGTTGAATGATCAGCCGAGAATGTCAACGAGGAAAAATGGACCTGCATGCCGAACTCGTTACTCTGAAGGAAGTCATCGGGTACCTTCGCCAAAAGAGGGTTATCATCGAGGATCACTAGCTCGCCAACCGTCTACGCCCGCCGCCGCCCTATCGGGACGTAACTCTTCCGAGGTACGAGACAGGATTTTTATAAAAAAGGTTTCTCCTGGATCCTCGAAGGCAGATGAGGAAAATACCTCTCGCCAATTTTATACGAGCTTAAATTCCATTAAGCATAACCCGTCCCGTAAAGGAAACTCTGCCTCAAAGTCTATTACGGATACTGTATGGAACTCTGAATTACGGCAGTCGCTGGATACCAGCTGCGTGATCGGAATCGGACGTGTGGTCGACCCCGATGCAACCGCCTTGAAGGACGCAATCCACATAGTCTCCGACCCAAGGCCAGCTGTCCCATATCGTTTCGGCCACAACAATTCGACACCAAACCACCCCCACCAGTGCAGCCAGCATTAATCTTCTCCCGTGGGAGGTCAACTTATTGGAAGTGATAATTCCTGTAGCCGATATAGCCGGTATTCTCGCGGGGTGCCCTGCAGGATGTCCGCGCTTGGACTCGAGGTCTTCAGCCAACGGTACTATTAGAGTATTTAAGAAGTCGAAATTGCTAATCATTAAATGTCATAGATGTGCTGTCTTCATTTATTAGTGGTCGAACATTGTTTAATATATTCGTTCTATTCCTCAGGTTGATAAACCTACTTAGGTCGCCGCCTTCTCGTGTAGCGGTGACGAGTGCTCAACACCCAATCTCCGAAAATTCGGAAACCCTGGATTCCCCACTCACTGGTGCCGCCTCAAGGTTACTTGAATCAGAGACGAGCTTAGGACGTCTTGGAGATAGCAGTACAAGTGCATTGGCCGACACCCAACTAACAACGAACTTCGTATCCGAATTGGATTAAGAGACTTTAATGATCTTTGTAAAATTCAATGATTATCTTTATTTTCATTCATCCTAATGGATTCATTTAAACGAATTTATTAAAATTTTTCAAATTACCTTCTCTTGTTTCACTCTGGTCGTTTTACCACAAAAAGACAGGACACTTTTGAAGGTCCTAGGAGCATTATCGTTACGAATCCTTTCAATATTCTTTTAAAATGTGATCCCCAGAAAGAGAGGCCCAAGCTTTCCCTTACTTTACGGCCTTGAGCTCCCACAAATACGATAACCCTTATTTATGAAATATTGTTTGATGGAGATTAGCACGTTGAATAAAAAATTTGTTCGTATTTTTAGCCATAAATGAAATGGAGTTTATTCATCCAAGTAAATCCATCATGATCTATAGCTTCTTGCCATCCGAAGAGCTCGATTCCGAGTCATAGCTGTTTGTTGGAAGCTAAAAGTTCTTATCATCCTATCCATTTCCTTTACGTATATTATTGAACAGCCGTCCGCGCAGAAGTGGACCATAGAACGGAAGAGGTGATAGTCTAATGGCATAAGGTCTGGGCTGTAATTAAGGTGGGCTAGCACTTCAATGCCTTTAGGTTCCTGAAGTTAGACCTTTGTCCGATTGGCCATGTTGTGGTGGGGTGTCTTGATAATGAAGGAGCACAAGTTTTCGATTGCCCAATGCAACGATCCTTCAGGATATCATAAACTCCCATAGATGAGCATCTAGAACAAGTGCAACACTGCTTCTAAATTCCTCCAAACCCACAACATGTTCGAACCGTCTGTATTTGACAACAGGTTCCGAAGCTTGTCTGGGTTGGAGCCACTGATTTCCTTTGTACGGGTTTTCTGAAATCTCAGATCATTTAAAAAGTTCTTGCGTATTTTCAGTGATACTGTTGCATTTACAAAGACCTTCAATTTATTCAATAAAATAATCCCTCTCACAATCAATAATCCCAAACACTGTGTAAATCTCATGTCTTTGGTTTTGGAAGTGAAAAGTCTTGTAACTTTATTTCGAGGAATGACGATTTATGCTCATATGATTATCCAATGAACTAAACAGGTAAACATCTGTGGGAGAAATATCACAAGTACGAAGGATAAGGCAAAGCTTCCCACCCAAGCTCCATAATCTGGAAACGGGGTTGTAAAGCTGTGTGCGATCTTGCATTGTCCTGTATCAGTAAGGGCCTTTGCGATTTACCATTGCAACTTGTTGTTGGAGGGGTTTCTGTGAGCCCCGTTGGAGCATATTACAGTATACAAATGCTCTGATGATTTGACCTTGCTCTAAGCCTTCAAAGTGTAATGCTCTCCAGAAAACTCTCAGCGACAGCTTTTTTGTGAATAGGTTTTACTTGGGGATCTTTCTAGAAGGTTCCCTAGCGATAACAATAGGTAATAGCGATGATTAATATATATACAGTAGAAGACCCATTTTCATCGTATGTAATAATTCGGTCTAGCAATGGCTCTGTGTGGTGACGTTTCAGCAATTGGTCAGCCGTTGCACTTAATTCGCAGAGCATTGGGGGTCCATTTATACAATTTTTAGGCTTTTCTTAATACGCGAAGATGGTTATGCACACTTCCCTCATCACAGAGAGTTGCGTGGCTAATTATAGATTTGGCGTGGCTTAGTTTCAATGAGAGTATTTAGTGCATCTTCATCAACAGCAGGCGGTCGTCCAGTGCGGGGGGGTTATCTTTGATGGATTCATGTCCATCCCATATTAGCGAAGACTTTATTATATAAAACAATATATAATTCTTTATCCTTATTTTAAAATTTTGCAACTCGATAAAGAAACATAAACCAAATTTACTCGATTCTAAGGCGCAGTTTTTTGCTGATATTGTTTAATAAAAATATGTACATATTGAACTAAAACAAGTTGATTTTGATTTTTGAATAAAATTATAAAGTTGATTTTGGTGCGCCTAAGATTCGAGGAATAATTTTTTTTTCAAAAATGGTCTCAAAAATCAGCATGCGCCTTACATTCAAAGGCGCCTTAGAATCGAGTAAATACGGTAACAATGGCTTTTGAGATATTAAATGGAAAACTAAGTTACCAACTTTTCCTTTCAAAGACACCTAGTTCCATCGGCTGCCTCTAGGGTGCAAATGCAACCAAAATGGCAACCTCGCAACCTAATCTAACTTAATCAATTGATCTAGAAAGCGACGATGACATTTTTCAACAAACTGACGCAACACTACATTACCACAAGAACGAGAAGCTGCCACATCATTGAAAGAGTGCTCAGGTGGGGGCTGAGGATGGGTGAACTCCACTCAATTCGCTTGTGATTTTTGGAGTACGAGTACATGAGAATAAACATGTTCGTGCCTTTACAGCTGACCTCAACCATCGTGTCACCATTCAACTGTAACATCGATAGTTACATGCTCATTGTCAGAAATGGATTTCTGCCTGGAATCTGCCGCATCACACAAGGTGATTTTATGGAGGAAAAAACTGGTTTAGTTTGCCTGACAATTACTGGACAATTTCCACCCCCTGGACAACCACCACCTAGGACAATTGCTACCCAAAATGATTTTGAACGAAGTTTTAAACGAAAAACCTTGAAATTTGAAATTACAAAGCAAAATATGAAAAAAAATTATTTCATCTATGGTAATAGAGAGATTCAGTGACGAAAATGTTGGGGAAATAAAAACAAAGAAAATAAAATTTTCGGGGGAGAGGTAACAATATTCGAATCTCCACCCTTCCCGATTATTCCATTCGAAGGCTTTTAAATATGCTATTCTATTGTGCCTTTTTTGTGGGGATTTCTTCATTAAGCTCCATTCCTCGTTTTCAATTATATAAAATTTATAGCATATAAATTAATTCCATGTAAGAAGACAGACTAATTTGAAGAGATTTCGAAAAATTGCCATTGGAGTTATACACATGCATTTCTGCTATAACTTCAGCATTTAGATAAAGAGTTGGAATAAAAAATATTTCGACTATAATGATAAATAACACTTTTTATTATCATTAACTGAAGAAGGCTGAAGCAACTTATTGGAATTATAATATACAAAGTTATCTGCACAAGAACTTCATCTACATCCTGAATAGACTGGTTTTATTTCTACCATCAACAACATCTTAATAGACTACATCCTTTGAGTTTTCTTTTATCTCCCAAGTTTCAAGATTGGTGACTTTAATTTTATTTTTTGTTTTTATAATTTCACGATTTTCCCCATTATAAGGAGACTAAACACTCATTTTAAATTTAAATTAAAAATTTAATTTTGTTTAAATTTTGAAAAAAAAATGTAATTGCATTTTTAACTCGTTTATATTTTGGATAATTTTCGATGTTAGCTTTAGTCCTAAGGCGCCAATATCATTCATCTTTTCAATTCTTATACATATGTCTAAATAATTTTTTTTATTCTATATTAGATTTATTAAAGAATAGCTGATGAGTGGTCTGAGAGAGTTTATTTAAGCGCCATATTCCATATGTTTAAAGGCATTTAAATCAATTATAAATGAAAGTAGGAAAGAAAATGAAAATTCCCTAGGATTGAAACAGGAACCTTTGGTTAATCACGCCCACACTGATCAATTAAACCACTGTTAACTGTAGGCTCTTGGCTTAATTTTTCATTTAAATTTAATGTCATATCAACCCAGATCCACGACAATAATAAAAAACAAACAAACAATTATTTCTTAATACATCAAAAAATTTTATGGCCAAAACATCACCAATTAATAATTCAGTAAATTAATATTAGAAAAAATTTTAAATAAACCCTTCCCTCCAAATAAGGGAAAAAACTTCAGTATATTTAGATTAAAAACCCACCTTTCTCAGATAATTCGATAAAAATTATGTATAAATTATATAAAATAATAAAAATTAAGGCTTCATTTAAGGGTTATGTCCTCTTTTGTGCTTTTACTCTGGGATTTTTGTGCCAGGGGTTCCCACCCCTCCTTTGCACTTTAACAGTGGAGACGTTTTACCTGTGGGGGGGGGGGGGGTTGGATCCCTCTTAAAAGTCCGCAACTATTAATATGTCGATATTCGGTAAATTATCAGATTCCCTTTTTTATATCCTGGATCGGTCATGGTAATTTTTCTGTTAAGAAATAAAAAGTTCGACAAATGGAAATGGAAATATGAATGTGAATCCGATTCAATATGATTCTCAAGTCGAGGATGATCAATCATAAATCGTTTTCAAATAGAGCATGGGTTTTGCGTTTTTAAAATAAAATTTAATAAATATTTAGAAGTTAGTAGCGTTTCTGACCACGGTTTCCATGTTTAGAATATCCAAATCTATAAAAAACAATCCTAAATATTTTAAATCCATGCATAATCCCTATTGTTGGGTGGCAATTGTCCTAGGTGGCAGTTGTCCAGGTGGCAATTGTCGTAGAACCTTTATTTGATATCTCGGAGGCCACTATCCTTTGTTTTGTTACTGAAAAGTTAATTTCTGAAACATTTCATGGAATTATCTATCCAGTTTGTTCGACAACGTTTGATGTTTTTTTTCTCTCCAGAAAGTACCATTAGCAACTTAGTCTTTTGTTAGTGTCAACTACTTCATTTGTATTTACTATTTCGAAATGGCGCTTCATCCTCCGGATACACAAGTACGAGCAATAAATTCGGAAACTGTGCTGATATCTTTCATCAGGCTTGGAGGCGAGGGGAACTATTTGACCGTGGCATAGAGGCACATATGACGCGAGACGTGTTAAGGAGGAAGCAGCTCCGCAGGGCAGGGTTTTTCCAAACAAAGCGTATCAGTGAACTGTAGTTGTTCGCGTTCGTTGGAAGGGAATTGAACATTACCAGTTCGAACCGGAATGGACAACTGTGAACAAGGAGAGGTACGCACAGATCATGGCTTGTCTCCATGATGCTGTCCTCTGAAAAAGCAACATTGGTCTTTCACGGTGCAGGTTGATCTGACCAAAATGGGAACATCAACCCTTCCACATCTTCCTTATTCACCCGATGTCGCCACATGCGAGTTTTTTAAGTATTCTCCCGTCTGAAAAACGAACTCAAAGGACGCTATTTCAAGAGTGCATCTGAGGTTCAGGAAGCAGCGACGGCCGCCTTGAAGACCATCTCCTCCAAAGGCTTCCAGGAATGCTTTCAGCAACGGTACTTGCGTTGGCAGAAGTGTATAGTTGCAGAAGGGGAGTACTTTGAAGATGGTTGTGTGTGTCTAACACGTGATAATAAAGCATCATAATCGTCAGGAAGGCCAGTTTCCAATGGAACAAAGCTTTCAAAAAACAAAAGTAGAAAATGATGGACTTAGAGCAACTCGTTCAGCAATCACGAATAGGGTCTCCATTTACACGGTTACTGCGTATATCCGCGAAAGAAGTCTCTGTCGCTTTGAGCATTCTTGCAAACAGTCTGTTCACAATTCTTGATGATCATCTTCACATGCGCCGCAAGTGTGTCCGATGTGTTCCGCAGTTATTGACTCCCAAACTAAAGCACACAAGAGCCGAAGGTAGAGACGTCTTTGTGGAATATACAAAATTACTGGCGATGAAGCGCCTCTGTGATCCAGAAGGCAAACAAGCCAGAATCACGCTTTACATCGAAAAAAACAAAACAAGTTGCCAAATCGGCGGAAAAGGGTTGGACATTTACTTTCTCGATATTTATTACACCACAGTATAGCTTGTCCGTCTTGGAAAAACTATATCTGAAGAAAAAGATCAAGGCTCTATTCAAATAATTGGTATCGTCATCACGTTAACGCACGGCAGCATTCTACCGCATATCTAGCGATATAACATATCGAATGTGTTCTATAACTTCCTTCTAGCCCTGACTTGTGATTTCTTTTCATTCTGAAGATGAAATGAAACCTAAAAGGGGAAAAGTTCCCAAACTCTGTGACCGACATTATAAAAGCGGACGCAATAATCATGAGAGAAAAAAAGAATTTCTTGTATATGAAGGAAAAAAATCAACGAATAATTTACTCCATATGTTTGCTTACTGGTAAAAACGTTTATCCAAACATTTATTTAAGTGGGTGGGGAGTGCTTCGAAAAAGACCATATGCCCATTGATCCTAAATTGACAGTTTAACTTTAAAAATATGGTTTGTCTTTTTAGAACAGCCCTCGTATAACTCTCCTGGGAAACTCGGGCCACTTTAAAAAGATTTCTAGACGAAAGATTGATTATAGAGTTTACATTTGGAATGATCCCAAAGCAAATTTGGAATAGGGATTCTATTCTATAAATTGGTTATTTAAGCCTCCTACTTTAACAGCATTCTAAATAGTTTAAAACAAAATTGCACTCAGAAAATCATATATTTCGTATGAAAATACGGACTTTATGAATTCTTGCTATTTAATCTAAGCTACAAACCAAATTATTTAGAGTATTTACCTCACAACAGGATTTTGTTAGGTCAGGGATTTTCGTTTTATCTTTTAATATACCTCTGGGTGCTTATCAATGCATCATTGAAAACTTAATAACGTTCAAATTAACTTCATGTGGTTATGAGTACGGCTTAAGCTACATATACAATTACTGGCGTTTTTAAGCGTATATAAAATAATTAATGATGATTATAATTGCTACTCCTTTATCTTTCCTAACGGCAATTGGAAATTTGTCATGAGTCACAAGTTCAATTTAAGGACTCTTTAAAGAACTCCTTAACGTAAATACTTAGTTTTCGAAAAAAATTAAATTAACTGTTGCCATTTGCGAAATATCACCTCTATTAGCTTAGTTTTTTAATAGAAGAACATTAACTATTTTTTTTTTTAATATAAATGCTCCGACAAGATGAAAAAAAATTTTGTCAGTCTTCTAAATTTCTTTATTGCTCATTTCCTGAAAGTCAATAAATGTCCTCAATTTTGAACTTCAGTTAATTGAGACAAAAAATAACAAAATAGACTGAAAAAGTATCGTAATCTTGAAGTGTTTACGGAGTACCTTTTTTTCTTCCTTCCATTAAAATTTTAGTTTTTGAATTCACAGTTACACTGGTACCATTGGTCTCATCCAATTAGCCCCTCAATTTTTACGGTAATAGATTCCAAGAAACAAAAGAAAAACGCGAGAGAAGCAAAAAAAAAAAAATCTTGACTGAAGAGGGAAAAAATGAAAATGAAAACAGAGAAATAATCTATACTATGTTTGGAACGAAGAAGGAGAGGGTAGAATTGGACTCATTTAATGAGATGGCGTTGTGTGGAGAGGCTATAGAAGGTGGGAGGGGCATAGTGGAAAGAGAAGGAAGTGTATCAACACTGAAACCGCCCTCGTGCATATAATACAAGCAGCCAATTCAATTACGGAAGTTGCTTCTCGTGTCGCCGTCCTCCACCCCCACACAGCCCTTCAAACGAGGACCGCGATGAGTGAGAGAAAGAGAGCGGGGGAAAAAACTTATCTTTCTCGGTGTAAGCAGGCAAAAGGGTGGAATTGGCAACGGCAATTTCATTAGATAGTCGCCCTGATGGCTTTCCGCATGGACTCGCCTTAAACCGCAACAACAGCGACGCCTCTCAGGCCCAACCGACGATGCTCTCCACTCCTTAACTCTTCTGCCTTCTTCTTTTTCTTTTTTTTTAGTACTCACCTAATTCCGCACTCACAGTTAATATATATGTAAACATTTTAAGGTTTCACACAATGAAATAAATTTCTTATTTGAAAGTAAAAGCTGAATAATTGTTCGCAATACGTATACGTATGCTTATGTAAACTTGGAAAACGTTACAAGAGTAAATTGGACTGTCTAAATCGTCTGATGTATAAATACGTATTCAAATGAAAACTGAATAATGTTGCAGTATAGTCATAATAAATAAAAGAGTTACAAAAAAAGCATCTTGAAGCAAACAAGGATGACAAATTTTTTGTTTCAAGGATTGTAATTGAAAAATGTAGTCTTTATTGATGTGCTGATCACCAAAGGATTGTTTAGAAAGACACAAAAATGGAATTTTGCGTCCTGCAACTCCTGCGTTTGTGAGCAGAATTGAACGGCATTCTGTTCACACAGAGTGTGTACACAATTCGAATTGCAGACAACAAGCGCAATTAAATTCTTGATTAAGAAGAAAAAAAGTGTGGTTTATATGTTGTGTATGGGAACTCGCGTAGCTTCGCTGCGATAGGATTAGCATTCATGGTTACCGTTGGTGCTGGGCTCAATGATGTTAAAGCGTTAGGAAGCGAAGAAACAAACCTGCATGATCAGCTTTGCTCTAGGCATTCTGCCACTGCAACCGCCCGGACATGTTAAACTGCGCCGATGCTATTATTTGCGACCTTATTCAACAATTGACCTTATATCTTTCAATGGAGTACGATTGCAATAATCGATCTCTAGGGTTTACGATAAAGTTACGCAAGGCCAAGTTCAGGAAGGCTCATAACCAACTTTTTCGATACTGAGGATGACTTCTTGACCGTTTGACGCAGTAGGAAGGTGTATTACAACAGTCCAAAGCTTCGTTTTTAAGAACTAACCAGAATTATCCAAAATTATCCCTATTTTCAAAAAAGGACACCGGTCTAATTTTTCTAATTACCGCCCCATTTCTATTCTTCCTCACTTTGCTAAAATTTTCGAAAAACTCTTTAACTCTCGGTTATCCTCTTACATTTTGTCTAATGCTTACCTTTCCTCCTCCCAGCATGGTTTCTCCCCCAATCGTAACACCTACACGGCTTGCTTTGACTTAATTGAATATATCATCACAAATATCCAAAGGTAAACTTGCCATAGTAATGTTTTTGGGTTACTCTAAGGCGTTCGACTCAATTCCTCATAACCTTCTGCTACACAAACTAGCCAAATTTTATAATATTCGGGGTCTACCGCTCCAATAGATTGCCAACTTTTTAAAAGATAGACAATATACCCTCACCCTTTTTAACAAATCCTCGTCCACCATAACGCGTAACATCGGCGATCCCCAAGGCTCCATACTATCCCCCCTTCTGTTCAGTTTATTTATTAACGATCTCCCCTTGACTTTAGCTCCTCTATCCTCGATCCTTTACACCAATGACGCAACTTTACTTTACGCTGACTTTACTCTTTCCGCGATTCAACACTCGTTTAATACTGTACTTAACAAATTATTAAGTTGGAACAGCCAAAATCACCTCCAATTAAATCTTGAGAAAACCACTTATATAATCTTCCACCAACGTAACAAAAAGCTTGACTTAGTTAATTTTTCCTTACTCTATAATACAAAGGAACTCATTTCTACAAAATCTTATAAATTTCTAGGAATTCATCTTTCTTATAATCTTTCCTGGGATGCCCATATCAATGACTTATCTTCTACTTTAAACTACCGGCTCGGTCTTTTCTCACGGCTTCATTTTCTGCCTAAAAACATTCTGTTGCTATTCTATTTTGCTCTCATTCAATCATCACTTATTTACGGCCTTGAATTTTGGGGTAGTACTACCAAAACAAACTTAAAACGCTTACATCGAATTCAGAAAAGGTTTGTCAGAATTTTGTTTAAACTAAAAAAATCCGACCCCGTCTCCCATCTCTTTCCCTCAGCAGGTATTATGCCCATTTTTCAGTTGCACTCTTATTATCTTGCGCTCTTCATCTTTAAAGCCTTAAATAACAAGCTCGTTTCTTCTCTTCCCTTTGACTACTTCAACTCTAAATCGTTAGGACCTTATAATTTACGGAATAATGACTCTTTCACTTTCCCTCCGATTAAACGCTCTTACCAACTTAAGAGCGTTACTAATGCAGGAATCAGACTATGGAATAATCTAACATTCGAAATACGCTCTTCCCCTTCCTTATCCAAAAGCAGACTGAAGAAATATTTCTCTAACTTCTCCTACAATCCCTTTTAAACTATTGCATTCATATTATCATTTATGCTGATTGTATTTCTTATTTTTTTTTAATGCATTTATTTATTTCCCTCCATCCAGGGTCCTAACTCGTCGGCCTACGGCCATTCTGGCCCTGGTTGGTTGGATTCTGTAATTATTCTTAATTAAATGAAATGAAATAAATAAATTCGTGATGATGCAATCACACGTGCTTCGTTGTTTGTGTTTAATGGAACCAACCGGAATTAATGAAATTATTGCATGACATGTGCTAAGATTTTCCTTTTTTTTTTTTACTATAAACATCTCAAATAATTCACATTTTTGGAATGAATTTCGTAATTTTTGAGATAAAAATACGTATCATCCGGATTTGAGAGAAAAACATATCGTATTAAACACAGAATAGCATTAAAAGGACGGGACCAGGGGAGAAATGCGTAATTAGCGGGTTTTGCATTAACGAGTTTCGACTGTATTTTTCAGCTGTATGGCAGTCTATGTTTTACTTGATTCTAACTGAATTAAACTTGCAAAGAGAAAAACTTGGCATTATTGTAAGAGCTCTCACAGCATTTAGTTTTTAATACAGGTTGCTTAACTTGCATTAATCAGATCAGTGTTTTTCAAACTTTAGTACAGAAACCGAAGTTTACAGTTCTTAGTTAATTTCACCTCTAAATTTTGATGTTATGCGTATAGTCTGTTCTTTTTTTTTGCTTCGTTGCGACCAATTAAACGTATTTTGCGTTTCCCAAACAGTGGTTTCAAAATGCTGAATTAGAATGGTATGCAAAACTAAACTGGCAAAAACAAAATGAAATGTATCTTTACAACAAACTTTAACGAAAATGAAATAGACCAGTTCTAGGTAACATCAACCCTAAATCCAACTAGAAATCGCCTAATGCAGATATGTAAACGACGGCACGGTTCATCTAGCTACAAGCTACAACGGCAAGTATTTGGTTCTAACCATTCGCTGCTATACGGAATCAAAAATGAGATACTGGGCCTGTCAACTGACACTGGAATACATTATCGAAGTAAAGTTTCTGCAGATAACATCATCAGAGGCCTGCCCAGCCAAAACTATCCGGACATTAATCACGTACACTATATGAAAATGACGCAGTCAATAAACTTGTTGAACTCCCTACTGCTGCAACACGACGAGAAAGGCTGTCGACAAAGTTTTTTTACACTCTTCTGATGGGATATGTTACATTAACTGATGCCGGTTAGTGGCCGGTACTTGTGCACATTCCACATCAGTTCAATCGATTTTAATTCCAGTCTCCAAGATCTCTTGGTATCTTGAGATATTAAGTTCCATGCAACAACAGTTATGGGCCGCATGTCTGCACAGAACCTGGCCCACAACAAGATCCCACTATCAGAGTCCTTCCTTATGGGCACGAGAAAATTTTAATCACATGTCTCTTTTGGTCGCCTCCAGATTGCTGAAGAGTAAAGCGGCTTTCATCAATCCACATAAAATTTGTTCAATAACTACGCACTTTAGACCATCGCAGACGACGAAGAGCATTCACTTTTGAGACAAAAGCTTTCCGCTTCCGAAGAAGTCTTTTAAAGGACACTTTGCACTGTGAGGAAATGTATCACGAGGCTACGACTGATGATCAGGCATCTGAGTTCAGTCTAAAAGCAGCAGTGATGTCCTGAGTGTGATTTTGCGATTCTTCAGCACCACTCGCGAAAGAGCACGTTGGTCTTTCTTCAACATGATTCTAGGTCGGACGAAACGTTTTGCTTTTGTTATTGCACTGTTCTGTTCGTACTTTTGTACATCATGCAGAGTGGATCGAGAATTCTCAATCAGAACTCTGATTTCACGAATTGATTTCTCACTTATGTGGCGCCCTATGATAACCCCTCTCTGAAAGTTGGACAACTGACGGCATTTTGGCATGCAGGCCGACGACGTTAATGCCATGTTAGCTGGGCTACGTTTCTTTTATGCCAAAAGTGAAAGAGTGCATCTTGGATGCTAAAACCACAATAAAATAGGGGTTTTCAAACACTTTTAACAGACCAGTGTTTACAAAAAGACTGACAGTCTACCACGCGCAAAGAAATGACTATGTCAGGCATTAGCCATGTACCAAAGCTAAATTGGCTTGGTTTTTTTTTCAGTGATAAGTCTAGATGCTGTTTACACGCACGAAATCTCGCCGTGTTCGCATCAAGATAGAGCATGGAACTCGACATCTCCCAGCTGACAAAGTGAGCTGACATTATGCTGGTGTTATGTTTATTACATAGGGCCACGGCATGTTGGAGAGACGCACACTGTTCAATGTGTTTGAGCAAAGCATAATGACTGTCAACGTTGCAAGGAGCCTTATGACATACACTGTCATATCAATGAATTATGACCAGCACTCCTTCAAGGCACACGCATGGTTCGCCCCAACAACGATTACACATTGCAAAATTTGCATAACAGGCCGAAAAAGCTTTAAAGCTGGTGCATCAAACGGCAGGTGCACGAGGCTCAAGATAGGTAAACGTCCGGATTTAACGGACATCCAAAAAGGGATGATGATAATAAACTATCGCAGCAAGGGTGGCACCATCTTCGAAACGGCGCGATTTGTGAACTGTTCACGATCCGCTGTAGTGAAGGTGTACAAAGAGTGGACAGCTGGGACAGAAATGGCGTCCCAACGCCATCACTGTAAAGGGTCACGAGCCATCGACCAACGGGGTGAGCGGCGCCTACGACGACTCGTAAAAGGTGACAGGAGAGCCACAGTCCATCAACTGACCACCAGATTCAACAGTGGTGCCAATAGACGTGTATCCGACATTACCGTTGAACGCACCCTGCTACGGATGGGCCTGAACAGTCGACGCATGGTTGCTGCACCCATGTTGACCAGGGGTCATCGTCAACGACGCCTAGACTTTGCACGTAAGCACCGCCATTGGACCACAGACGAGTAGGCTAAGGTCGCCTTCTCCGACGGGTCAAGGTTTTTGCTCCATAAGATTGACGGGCGATGGCGAGTATGTCGTGAACGTCATGAAAAGAGACTGCAGGAGGCTATTGTGAGCCGGAAACAGGCTGGTAAGGGTAATATGCATGTGTGGGGGATCTTCTGTTGGGAGAAATTAGGTCCACTGATTCGTCTAGAGGGCAATTTGAATGCCTGTGGCTATCTGTCAATCGTAGCGGACCAAGTACATCCGTACATGCTCACGATGTTTCCCCAATGTGGTGGTGTGTTACAGCAGGACAAGGCACGTCTCCTTCTGGATTGGTTCGAGGAACACTCTACTGACTTCCGAGTGCTCCCTTGGCCCGCTAATTCGCCGGACATCAACCCTATCGAGCATCTGTGGAAGCACCTTGATCGCCATGAACGGCAGCTGGACCCTCCACCTATGACGCTCGAAGCTCTGTGGACAGCGCTTCAAGCGGAATGGACTGCCATACCATCGGACACATACCGCGCTCTTCTTGCGTCCATGCCACGACGTCTAGCAGCAGTTATAGCGGCAAAGGGCGGCTACTCCCATTAATAAGCAGCTGGTCATAATTGATATGGCAGTGTATTAGAGCCTTGTATTAGGCTTTTCAGAGAAATCTTCGCTCCTGAGTTATTTTATGTATGAAGGCCACATAGGGGCCACTCTGATCGATGAGTTTCTCGAAAATGATGGTATTCAGTGGATAGAGTGCCAGTCAAATTTAGAAATGAACCCTATAGAACATGTTAGGAATGTCCTGAGAAGTCATGAAGACTTGTTTTGAGAGCTGTGTAGCCCTTTATTAATTCCTCCTGCATCGCTCCATGGTCTACTACAAATTTGAGTCCGACACTCCAAACTGCATGTTCCATGATCTTGAGTGGTTTTTGAAATATCTCTATTATGAAGTGTTCTGCAATGCATTATTGACTTTCTTGTATGTGAAGTTCATGACCACACCTGATGATACCTTTGTATTAGAAAAATAATAATCGAGTTATCACGTTGAGTAGCTTGCCTAACCCGGTTTGAGCCTAGGATTATATATAATATCTAGTCATGAGATTATTATTTTTTGAGGGTAGTGGCCTAACCTGTATATCTCGTTAATAGCATATATCAAGTAATTTAAGTAACTTGACTTGTTGGATCTGGAATTTTGATACCAACTCGTTACCTCCTGTCCAAGGGGGGGGGGGTTCTAGAAATTTTGGCGTCGACTACAAAGTTCATTTTGCGCCTTTTACACAAGTTATAACAGTACGCAGTCCAGGACAAACACAAACATCCATGCCCACGGCGGGATTCGAACCCGCGGCCAGGCGGACTCGAGAACTAGAAAGCCTACGCCCTAGCCCTCTCGGCCACTCTTGTTTAAGGACAATGGCAATTTGTCACCCTCATTAATTGTGATTATATTAAATTTTCCATTGATAAATCAATACAATTGTTAACCTCCCTTTAATCCTTAAGATTATAAGTTTCATTGCTCATCATTTTAATAACTTTGGATTGCCCCTTAATAGATACTCAAAATTTTTGAACCTCTTAATTTTCCTTGTGTATTTAATCAGTGTTAATAAATAGTCTTTTGTTGCTTTTTTGAGAATGTATTCCTCTTTATTCCTGTATAACAACCACTGCAAATTTTAACCTAGGTATTTTGCCCTTTGACAACAAGGGGATTCGTTCCAATTCGTCACAACTGAATAGAAAAAGGTTCAAAGTTCTAAAAGCCTGCCTAGAAGTTCCATTCAATACCACATGGCGGCACTGTTTCTTAATTATAAGAAAATAGCGATGTCATATATAGGGTGGATACAAAAATGAGCTGCCCCCTTTTGTTTTCTTAACCGAAGCAGATATGTCAATTTTGATGAACCCAATGAATAGGAAGCTGTGGGTGGTCTATCCCATGGTGCACTTTTCATCATCTCAAATATGCAAATTAGGACACATTCAAATCCTATCTTAAAAACCGTAACAGATACACGAAAAATTCCACATGAAGACTTGTTCAGCATGGAATTCCGAACAAAACAAAATTTTTTTCCAAAAACCGATGTACAGATCACCAACAATCACAATTATTTGTAATTTACAAACAGCCACAGTGCATAAGTAATTTTACTCCAAAATTAATCATAAATGTGCTCAATGTGACAACCATTGATACCATAACACAACTGGGTACGGAACTTAATTGATGCCATTACATTAGCGAGCATGGTTGGTGTCACTCCTCGGCATGCTTCTTCAATATGTTGTACTAGATCCTGCAGTGTGGTGGATTGTGTGGCATAAACTTTTTCTTTCACGAAGCCCCACAAGAAAAAGTGGTGTTAGATCAGGTGAGCGGGGTGGCCAATGAACTGGTCCTTCTCGGCCAATCCATCGTTGTCCGAACATCTCGCTTAGACGCTCATGAACGACCAACCCGTAATGTGGAGGCGCTCCGTCATGCTGGAACAACATGCGCTGGTAGGAGGCCAATGGCAAATCATCAATATAATCTGAGACTAAAATGTTGAGAATTTCAACCCTGTAGCGTTCTGCTGTCAGTGTTCCATCAAAGGAATCATTAAACAGCTCACACCACACATTTGTTCTCCAGTTCACTTGATGTGTTGCTTCTCGCAGACATCGAGGGATTTCTTCTGCTCAGTGATGACTTCAAATTTTTTTCAAGGCGTTCTGCAAACGTGTGATTACGTGAGATGGCTGGTGCGCCCATGCCATGATGGCAGTATCATCAGCATAAAAATAAAAATTACATTTTTCGGGTTTTGGGAAAACGTGCACAATATAATTAAACAGAATTTCGGACCCGATGACTGACCCTTGTGGGACACCAGTCTTTACCTTACGAGGCGTGGATAGGTTTTGGTCAACTTTAGCTTCATTAAACCTGTTGATAAGAAAAGATTTCACCATCGATATCAAATCGGGGGGAACCCGTCTCTAATCATCTTGTAGATTAGCTCCTCGTGCCACACATGGTTGAAAGCTTTTGCTGACATCGAGAAAAACCACTCCACAGTACCTAGAAAGGTTCAGGGGGGTGCTCAAATCTTCAGGAGCCTCTATATCTGCATCTGATACGAGTAAGCGGTACGAAAGCCGAACCGCTATTTCCGAACTAGACCATTGGTGAGACAGCGGTCTTTGAACCAATTGGTGAGGATCGTTTTCTCCGAAACTTTAGACATCGACGGGAGCAGGCTGATAGGTCGGTAGTTCACAGGAATGGCAGGATTTTACCCCTAATTGGGGATACTTAACACAATAGACTGCTTCTAAGGAGTCCTGAAATAAGAAAACTTCCAACAGTCGCTTATGATGTTCACGATGTCGTTAATAATATTCTTGGAGAGATTCTTTAAGGCGCTATTATTTACCTTGTCTCTTCCAGGAGCCTTCCTCTTTTGCAGATTTCTTATGATGGTAGCTATCACTTCGGCCTCGATGTTGATCTTCGTTAAATACTGCGGGATATGGTCGAAGTTGATAAGACCAGCTTTCACGTGTTGACTCTCGGGATTATTGTTAACAGGGGTAACAAACTGCATTTCTAGGGAATCTCCAATTATTTTAGCTTTATCCTGAGCAGTTTGCACGTAATTATCTTGAGGGGTGCGAAGTGGAGGAAGCGTATCATTCTGCTGCTTCTGTAACGTAAATGGAATTGTCACGAAGAACTCTTACTTCTTCTTGGACTCTTTGCACCAGGTTTTTATATTTGGTTTTTAGTCAACGTATACGATAACGCTGCCATTGCTTATGGGTCCTGTTTCTTTCATCAATCAGGCGTTGAATTCCTGGAGTGAGCATTTCATCAACGAGTCGACGAGGAGATTTATTCTCCAAGGGGCAGGCACTAGCTTCAGTGGCGCTGATGATACGCCTGGTGATGTCTTCAACACGTTGATCGATGCCATCCGTACAGTTCGCCCCGTTGAGATGCAGTCATGGTTCTTGAGGATACTTTGAAGAACTTCCAGTCTTGCCTGTGCTTGACTTCTTCTCTGAAACTGACGTCGATATTGTTAAAGTTCAACGTCACAGGATTGTGGTCCGAAGAAAGGTCATCAATCGTGAAGATGTTTTATGGTTTGAAGAAACCCTTTATTAGTGCGATATCTAGCACATCACTTGTATGGAAATGATCACAGTAGTAGGTCCCCTCCATAGGTCTAGTAGCGATGATGTCGTCCTTATATTATATATACCTGTAGAGAATCCATGCCGTTGGCATTAAGGACACCAGTCTAATCCTTCGAGCATAAAAATAAATAGAGGGGGCAAAGCCTCTTGTTCCATGGAACCAGAATTAGGTCACATGACATGGGCATACTGATACCCCTACACACTAATCTGCGAAGTCTTAGGTGTGATGTGATAAGAAGGTTGTTCCTTGTAGCATAGAAATAGAAGGGGTAGGGTCTATTTTGCATGGCATAACAGATCTTCGAGAATAAAAATAGAGGCAGAAACGAAATGGTATACTCTGATTCAGCTTATGGTTTCACGCAAAGATATGAGAAAAAAAATAAAAAGTCCTTAACATGTATTAACTTATTTGCAGAATTAGATGTAAATTCCATAAAATAATATTAATAAAGTAAATAAATAAATATTCAAACCAGCCAATCCAATTATGGCTAGTGCAATCGTTTTTGAACTGTTTATTTATTTACTTTATTAATATTAAGTATACATATTGTCGCCAGGTGTGGCAGGTGGAAGGTTGTGTGTGAGATTCGCTCCGTCTATGAATTCTCCAGTGCTATCTAGTAAGCAAGGTTTATGCGGTGTGTGTCCATGTTGCTTTACTGCTGTTAGAGGTAGACATTCGAAATGTAATGGTTTATGTAAGAAGCAATTCCATGTGAAATGCACATCGATAAAAGCCAGTAAATTGAACGAAGAAAAATCGAAATGGCGATGCCCTACTTGTTTGAAAACTGGCTCCGCAGATGCGAATGCAATTCTACAAGCGATGGTAGATAATGTTAATAAGGATGCCTGTTGAAGATAATCTGTTTAATCGCACTGAAGACGAAGATAAGTATTCAAATACTAGTTTTTCAAGGGTTAAAGGACAACTCTACGGCCATATACAACTTTATTTAAATCGAAAGTCTAACCTATTAATAACAACGTGGCATATTTAAAAAAAATTAATTCGAACTCTAAATGTGTGAAAAAATGAAAATAATGAGTGGGATTTGGGTGAGGCCGTGACGTAGTTGGAGTCAAATGTAAAACAACAATGTAATCCGAATAACAATGTAGACCGAAAAACAATGTAATGCTCATTGTTTCCATCTTGGATTTTAACAATCACTATTTTTTCATTTGTTGAAAACAATGAAGGCTGGATTGTTGGTCAGGTGACTTTTTCGCGTCAGGGCCTTTCTTACTAAGGACAGGTGACTTTTCCGCGTCTGGGCCTGTCTTTTTTCGTTGGCCTCCTTTGACTCAAACTACGTCACTTCCGAAATAAAATGGCCAGCGGAAGGGAGGGGCAAAGCGCCGTTTTTCACTTTTCAAAGCAGTTTCTTATATTGAAAATATGGACCAAATTTAAAAATTTCAACGGGAATGTATTATATTTACATCAAAGAATGATATTCTGTAAAAAAATTATAATCGATTTTTTGCGTAGAGTTGTCCTTTAATAAGGTAAATGATTTGGATATGTCATATGAGAAGGCCTTTTTGAAGAATTTAGTTTCGTTAACTGCGGCGCTGACGAAGCTTATTTCAACCTTTCAGGAGCAAATTGTATTTAGTCAGGAGATTTTAAAAGAGATTGGATCGCATAATAAGAAAACTGATAGGCTTTGTGAATTAATTTTTAAGTTATTGCCTGGAAGTAATAATTCAAATGAAACGATTGCGACATATGCTGAGAAAACAACCGTTGGTTTAACTTCAGATTTTCCTAGTGTAGCACGAGAGAACACATCAATATTTAAATCCTCTGGAAGTGGAAAGAATTTAAAATTAGCAGAGAACCTGTTTTCTAGTCAAATTTTAGGTGAAAAGAAGCTTTCTACCGATAGACAGTTGAATAAGGAAATTCTGGTTGGTACTGATTTTTTATCCTCGTTGAAAACAGTAAAGAGAAAGGCAGATGATTCTGGTACTACTGACATTAAAAAAATTTTTATCTCTCGTCTTGCGCCTGATACTTTTGAACAGGATATTTTGGTACACTTGCGATCGAAGAATATTGAATGCACGGAAATCAAGCCGACTCGACTAAAAACAAAATTTAATGGTTACGCTTCGTTTCATTTACGGTTGCCATCTGACTTATTCGAAGCGGTTTATTCCCCAAATTGTTGGCCAGTTGGAACTTTATATACTAAGTTTTACGGGAAGCTGTCAAACGCTCAACTTTTTGTCTCTGCACAAGTGACTACGCCAGAGAAGATATTAAATTCGTTACCCCCAGAGGAGAGTAATGATTGATATTTTTTTTACCAAAATATGAGAGGATTAAGAACCAAATTACAGAATTTTTGGAATAATATTTTAGTCATGAATGTAGACATTTTTTGTCTCACCGAAACGTGGCTGAATGCATCGTTTACTGAGGAAATGTTGAACGTCAATCAATTTTATCTGCATAGGTGTGATAGACGATCTGGTCGCAGAGGTGGGGGAGTTTTAACCATGTTTAAGCATACGCTTAGTGTTAATAAAATCGAATTTAATTATTCGAGTGGAGTCCCTAAATGGAGTTATTAATCATATTATAGGACAATTTGTTCCAAAATGGAATGTTATTACTCGGCACTCAAATCATTCTTTTCCAAAATGGTTTTCACATAATTTAATTGTATTATGGAAGCATAAACAGCATTTACAGTAAACTCCGTGTAATTCGAATTCAAACGGACCAACAAAAAAATTCGAATTAGGCGATAATTCGAATTATGCGAAATTGGTCACACTAACCTAAAAACTATGTGTTTTGGATTATGGGTAATCAGTAATCATATGTACATGAATTGAAAAAAACAATGAAAAGAAACATTTGAACTGGCTAAATTAATAATGAATACAATAGAATGATGAATAAAATAAAAAAATAATTACGTACTGGCCAGATTTTAAGCTATCGAAATGAAAAACAAAGTTAATTGAAAGAGAAGATAAACCTAAAAACTGAAAGCTACATGTGAACTTAAAATTCTGAAGTCTTCAAAAATATTTACGCCTATTCACCTATGTGTGTTCTGATGGAGTCCTTATGATACTGACAAGTATTGAGTAGTACTGAGTAGTACTGAGCACAACCCCTAATTTATCTGTTTATATGTATTTAAAGCACAAATGGAAAGCTAGCGTCAAACCTCGAAAGCGGATTGGCTACTGTATCCAGTCAGGCTTCTGGATAATCGGCCAATTATATTTTTACAGTAAACTCCGCATGTAGTAGCACAGTGCTTGTTCAGATCAATCTGGGAATTAGTCACAAATTATTTTCGAATTGTTTGTATTAAATGTACTTGATGATTGATTCGAATTGGGCGATAATTCGAATTATGCGGTATTATTTTACATTAAATGTAAAGGATTTCAAACGTTTCTTGTAATTTATACGAATTAAGCGATAATTCGAATTAGGCGGATTCGAATTACACGGAGTTTACTGTACATAAGAAATGGAAAATTAGTTATAATTTGAGCGACTATGCATCCTTTTCCGAAGCTAGAAATCGCTTTAAAAAGCAGTTAGAATTAGATAGAAGGAAGTTTTATCAAAATCTTGAATGCGATCTTATTAGGAATCCGAAGAACTTCTGGCAAAATGCAAACCGTTTATTGGGACGGTCACAAAGCGAGAGATCTTACGAAGGTTTATTAAATAGTGAAATTAATCTGAATAGTATTGCGGATATTTTTATGAGAAATATGTCTAATGATGGCGTTTGTCATTTAGATCCTCATAGCAACTCAGTGTTGGAGAACATAACTAGTGTTATTCTTGGGAAATATAATATGAAGCTTTGTAGTTCCCAGGATATAATTTGAGAAGCTAGTAAGGTGGACTGTTCACGCAGTCCTGATCATTCGGGTATTCCGGGATATATTTACCGAGGATGTATTGAATGCTTTGTTAAGCCGTTGTCATATATTTTTAATTTAATAATCAAAACCGGGGTTTATCCTAAACTTTGGAAACAGGCTTTTTGCATTCCAATTCCTAAAATAAAGCGGCCTAAATCTCTTTTGGATTTTTGATCCATCATGTTGCTTCCATATCCGGCTAAACTTTTTGAATCTGTATTAGCAAAAGATTTATATTCCTATTTTAAACCTATTTTTCCTCCCTGGCAACATGGTTTTATAGAACATCGATCTACTTTTACGAATCTTTCGTATTTGTCGGGGAAAATTGCTGAAACATTGATCGATTGATTTGCAAGTTAGGTGTCCTTGGATTATCTGCACAAAGTTGTATTCTCTGTAGGAATCTACTTACTGGAAGATCTTTCCAGGTTAAATTTGGAATATTAAATCTAGATTTGTTGCAGCCAGTAGTGGCATTCCGCTGGGCTCACTTTTAGGTCCTTTATTGTTTGTTTTATATTTAATTGATCTGGATAGGTCTATTGATCTTGCTTTGGTTGGTGTATTAGCCTATGCAGACGATCTCAAGCTTTTTCGTCGAATAGATTCCAATGATGATGCTCTGATTCTTCAGAGCCAAATTGCAAAGTTAAATGAGTGGTTTAGTTGAAATATGCTTAATATTAATGTGGCAAAAACAAGTGTTATGTCTTGTACGAAAAAGGATAATCCATTATACTTTAATTATCATTTTGCATCTAAGAGTATTACACGGGTTAGCGTTATGAGAGATCTTGGCTTGATATTCGATAGTTCTGGAACGTTTAATAACCATGCGCGCTTGTTATTGACTGGTATACCTTCCAGATTTGGTTTATTATATAGGTTGAAAAATTTTTTTCATGATTTTAACACTTTTAAAGCGCTGTTTAATATGCTGGTTATCCCTAAAATCTGCTACGGAATAGAAATTTGGTTTTTGGGGCATAATTACTTAACGTTACGACTTGAAGGAAAACTAAAGAGGTTTTTTCACAATTCTGTAATTCCCGAGATGAACCTTTAGCCTTTGATAATCTAACAACTGCCTCTACTAAAAACAATTACTCCCAGATAGAGGTTTCCATTGAGGCTCTTACCGATAAAGCGCTTAATAGAATCTTGAAGCACATTATAATGGAGAGAATAGATGCGCCTAAAATTCTTGAAAGCATCGGCTTCAGGTTCACTAAAGCCTGAGCACGGCATGGACTCTCATTGAATACAAAAACAGACGAACTACAAGTTTTTAGATGTTGGCTTAAAAATATCACATTTTTATAATCGTTGTAGGCTTAAACCTATTATTTTTTTTAATTGATTAATTTTTTTTTCATAGATAACAATTTTAAATTTTATTAAATTAAATTTGAGTTTAATTTTATTAGTGATTTAATATTATTAAAAGATGAACCAATGTTATTAAATAGCGATTTGTAGGCTACTTTTCTTCTTCTTCTTCTTATTTTTTTTTGATCTTTTGGTCCTTGTCTTATGTTCGTTTTCTTTTCTTAATCTTTTTTTAGGTCTTATGTCAACGTCCTCTGCCCAGGTGTTGTTTTTTTTTTTGTTTTTGTTTTGTTTTGCTTTTGTTTTCCTCTTCGACTATGGCCTATTTGAGCCTAGACTTAGTTTTGGTTATTTAGCTGTATTGCTTGGTCGTTTATATTAAGTTTTTCGTTCTTGATTTTATTGCTTTGTTTGTATTGCTTGTTCTTTTTAATTTTGGCTTTTTAATTGTTTTATTTACTTTTAAATGTTTTTCATTAACCCCGTTTTGGGCGTAAGCCTGTTGGGGGACAACACTGGGCTTTTTGACCTTCAGTGTATCTTAAGGTCTCTTTCCCTGTTGTTGTTACAATTAATTATTTCATGGAATTTATACTAAATACACAATAGAATATACATCTAATTTCCATTAAACATTCCATGAAATAATTATTTACACAATGTATATATTAAACAAATTTTAACATGTATTAAATGGGTTAATAGTGAAAAATTAATTTTAAATTAGTTCTTATTAATATCATTATAACATTTTTGTATTTTTTCGAAATGTTTGAATAAATGTTAATTTTTTTTATTTTACTTTTTGAGATTAAGCAATGTTATCTTGTTTTTTTCTTTTTTATTTCAATATTTTTATTAGAATTTTCGTTGAACATTTTGTGCTTTTGGATTGAGGATATCATTTTTTAGTTAATTTTTTTTATTTGTAAAAAATTGTGAATTAAATTAAAATAAATATTTACATAAAAATAGGCCAAATTATTAAAAAAAATTTAAAATTTTTGTACTGAAATGATCATAAACCCCATAATATTGTACATTCTCATTTTTAAATATAAAATAACGTAATAATGACGCTTAATACAAGAAATAATATTGTAAAGTATCATTAATTATGATTAAATAATAGGCAAACTACATTTAAAAATGAGCGGGATCAGTAACATAATCGAATGAAGCTAAAAAAAAATTGTAATCGCAAGTCAATCCTATGCCAACAAGGGAATGTTTTGCCCTATCATATGGTAATTGATTTTGGTGCCACTGGCTTCCCTTTGCAATGAATAGGGTGACCCCTCTATCTATTTTTATGCTCGAAGGTCTAATCAAAAATAAAGGATGATAGCATACTTGTGGAAAGCCAGCTCTTATGCCACAAGGTTTAAGTAGACTGTTGAATTTAGTCTATTGGTTATCAATAGTTGCCTTTTGGTTCTTAATTGGATAGCCAATACGGAATACACTCCCATAAAACGTTATTGGCCTAGACGTTTTCTCCACTGTTTATACTCTATAGCACTCAATTTATTCTTTAAATTTTCATTTGCTCATGGATAAGATGAATTCGAATTTTGAGCCCAATTTTGAGAATAAATTTCTCGTCTTATACGGTAGGTTAATTTACTCTATGAGGTAAATAAAAAAAGCATGGGATGGCAGCATACTTGTGGGATCAGTGATTGAAAATATCGGTCAACAAATGCGAATGCGAAATATTCTTTCGTTTTGTGATAATTGATAATTTTATATTATTAAATTAAACATTAGACACTGTTTATATCAATTACTGTTGAGTAGTGTACTTTTTTTAAACTAAAATCCCTACTTTGGATAAGCGGATACTTCGGATAAGTAGATATCCATTTATTGAGGTTCGACTGTATTAATAATTTTGAAATAAACTACTGAATTTAAACAAATAAGGTAACATGTATTTTTGTACTAATAGTAGTAGAAGAATTTAAAACTCTAATACAGAGACATTAGCTATTAATTGTTCTCACAGTCGATAACTATCAATATAAAATGCAACTGATCAAAACAATGAGGTATCGGTGCAAAATTTATTTGCATTTAGAGACATAAAATATAAAGAAATGTAAGAAAAGCTTATGGGCCCAGTCTGCGCGGTAGTGTTTGAAAGGAGAGAACTTAAAAGCCCATATTATGAAAGTACTCGTATACTATGAGCTCAAAAATAGACATTACGCCTTTGACTGAACATATTAATAAAACTCAGTAAACTATATGATGACATATTTTTGCAAGCAATAAATGTAATTATTATGCAATACGTGAAAGAGGAAATGTAATTTATAAAACATCAAAAAATTAAATAGAATTTGAGAATTTCACTATCATAAAATATACTGAGCAGATATTTGGTCAAATTGTAAATCTTACTGCGAAGCATCAGTAAAATTTGTATCACACGTTTATAAAGCAACAATCTTAGTAGAGGGCTTTAGTTTCTCTACAAATCCACGTTTTATCTCTCACTTTCCTTATTTACACATTCCCATCAACGTGTTCTCCACCCTCCAACCTTCCTAGACCATCACCCCCTCTTCAAAACGCCCATGTTTTTGAAACGCTGAATCGGCCACGAATGCTTTTGGCCGCTGTTCGTCCACCAATTAGCCCTCACAAAAATTCTTTCTGCCCTCTCTCATCACAACCGCGTACCCATCGTCGATCAATTGAAAGTAAAGCTGAAACAGCATCTTCGTTCCTCTCGCCCATGTTCAACACAAGGCGTTGATGCTCTGAATTTTCTCTCCAAACAACAATTGTATTAACGTTCGCTTACAAGTCGATTCCTCAAAAGCGACGTTCAGGTTCCTTTCCCAACGCTTCAGTTTCCCCCTTTTAATATCATTTGCGGATTAGAAATTCTGTCTACTACCAATCTCTTGACTTCAAATTTTTGTGGGTAATAATAACAACGTTTTGGTGTTATCTACTACCGACTCGATAAAGGGCAGGGGATGAGATTTTTTCACTGGGTTTTTTGCTAAACCCACATTTTACATGATGCTCTACATCTTTCTAAATAACACATAGGGTCTAACCCCTACCCCTAAAAAATTAAAATTTTCAAAATCTACCCCTTCACCCCCAGGGACACGAAATGTTTTTATTCTGAATTAGGGGACATTAAAACCAAATAATCAATATTTATTTTCTCCTCACCTGTTCCCCTTGAGCCGTTATTTGGACCTAAAGACGGGACACCAATTAAGAAACACCCTGTTTAGTCTTCTGTAATGAATAACTCCTTTATACTAAACAACATGTTAAGGTAGAATTCATTTATAGTTCTCTGTATTATTATGAAATTTTTATTTATTTTTTTATTTATAGTGTCTAATTTGTTCAGATATAATAAATTTCTACAATATGAGATTCCTCCTCATAAAATTCAGTGGATTTATCTGGGAACACGGAGTTCGAATACTGGCATAAAGGCTAATTGTTTCACTATTTTATGTTTAATACAATGCATTGCGTGGATAGTGTGGATAGTGCTTAGTGTGCCTCATCAGCGGCGTTGTAAAATTGATTACTGATAATGATCTGAATCATCTATCATACTTACAACGGAACACTTCCCAACAAATGACCAATACAATAAAGATTTTACGATCAAGATTTTAATATATTCAAAATATATTTGAGTAAAAAGTTCTCTATAAAAAGGAGTAAAATACGAAAGTTCTCGTATATTTAGACAATCTCCTCTCTTAAATTAATTGTTCGATTCAAATTAAATGTCAAATTCTATTACATTTCCAGATATGGGGGGTCTAAACTCCTTTACAGAAATTTTCCTTTCCTTTGAGAAATCACATCTTTCATTTTTTTTGCAGTTACAACATTTATCAGTTTGACATCTTGTATAAAGTTTCATCTTATACTGTCAAGAATTGTCAATACTTAGATCAGCAACTTTGTCAATAATTTCAATTGCGCTCCCAGATAATTCAAAAGATATTAATTTACTTACTTTTCAAACATGCTTATCCGTTAAGGTCGCGGGGGCAGCAGCCCTATGGAGGATCTCCTGCGATCGCGATCTTCCGCCATCAGGCGCATGTCCTCCCTGGTAATATCTAAGCGGCTTGAACCCAGATTCTCCATGTAGTCTAGCCACCTGGTTCTAGGCCGACCCCTTGGTCTCTTACCTACCGGCTTGGAAAAGAACAACTGCCTAGGAAGACCAGTTTGCGGCATCCGTATCACGTAGCCATACCAACGCAACTGAGATCTCTCAATGCGGAAAAGTAGCGGTTCAATACTTAAAGACTCCGTTATTGTGCTGCTGTGCACTCTATTTAGTAGGGTGACACTTGCCATACTAATTGAAGCTCACACACTCTTACAGAAGCTCACACATTCTCAGAAGACTCCTCGGATCTGTCAAAGACCAAATACTGCCTGAACAAAGCTCTGGAGTTTACATATTGAAGTGTGAGGTGTGTGATTCCTTTTATATCGGGCAATCAAAAAGAGGATTGTTGCCAGGATTGGGGAGCATTTTAGACACATTCGCAATTATAGTCCTGATTGCTTGGCCTTCGCGCAACATATTATACAGACGGGTCATGGGGCAAAATATAATAAGCTAATAATTATCTTATACTTTTTTAATAACATCATATAAAATTTAACGAAAAGTAAACAATAGCAGTAGGCATTCGGTGGTCATTCGGTCGACCATTTTACTTTCAAAACCATTAAACACAGCACAGGATTTAATTAAAGAAATCTCCTTTTTTCTGGCTTCCTCGTTAAGTAAAATGGTCGACCGAATGACCACAAAGATCAGTAGACACCTGAAGATTGAACAGGTCACGACCCTTAGAAAGGAATTAGTTGACTACAAAAATGTATTGGTGTTACCATACAACGTACAGTTGAATCGAGGCCTAAAAAAGCTGTGTAGTGACTTCAGTATTAAAGTAGCCTTCAGGAGCGTTAATACGGTGAAGAGGAGTTTATGTGCAGCAAAGGACAAAATCCCCGCGGAGGAACGAGCAGGTGTCTATAAGTTTGGGTGTGCCACGTGTGGACACTTCTATTTGGGCAGCTCACTGAGAGGCGTGGCCAAACGAAAGACAGAACACATAGCCAGCATAAAGAATTTTAAAATAGGTGTTTCATCCTTTGCTGACCATATTTTGAAGGAAAAGCATGATTACGATACCAATTCATTTAAAATTATTCACTCCGGTAAAGATCCCAAGTTAATACGTTTTTTAGAATCTCTGGAAATTGTAAAAAACAAAACAACTAATCAACTACTCAACAATGATGACGGCCCTATGCCTGTGGGGGAATGGTTACCCCTCGCTAAGTTTATTCTTAAGTAATCGATATATCGGTTCGTATATAGTAAACGATACATCGGCTCTTATAAGTGGATTGCCTTCTAAGTGTAGTTTCTGGAGGTGGATATTTTTGGATTTGAAATGATCGGGTCTTAACAGTTTAGCGTGATTGGTTGTTTTGTTTTGTGTTAGTATAGTTGTAATTAGTTATTAAGGTTACTTTTCTGTAATTGGTCAATTATTGTTGTATTTTTCTTATAAATTCCGAGTTCTCTGTTTGTTAATCACTCACTGATGAAGAAAGCATAGCTTTCGAAATGTACATCTGAGGCATTATTAAATGATTATTGTGGATTTGTGGTTTCCCGTCGTCGTTAGTTTGATTATTGTGTCCACAGTTTCTTGGCTGTTTTCTCTTAAGCTATACCAGATCTGTAAATATGAAACCGGAATTTGCCCATAGATGGCCCTAGCTGTCAATGCAGTTACCGTCAAACCGCGTCGTTGGCGCCATTTACTTACTCTGATATCTGACAAAGATTTTCAAATCCCAACAATACAAGTTTCATACAACAGCATAGTTTGTAATATCGTTGAAAATGTCGAATTTTTGCCTGGAGACTACGATTTGCGGACAGCACTGATTTTCTGTTACCACTTGAAGAAAACTGCTGCAGAATCGCATCGAATGCTCGTCGAAGCTTACGGTGAGCATGTTCTTGGTAAATCACAGTGATTTGAGTGGTTTAAAAATTCAAAAGTGGCAATTTTCACGTGAGAAACGAAGAACCTTGAAGGCCACCGAAAAAGTTTGAACTCTGCGAATTGCAGGCATTGTTGAATGAGGATGACACTCAAACGCAACAACATCTCGCAAGCTTTGCGTGAAAAACGACCAGAATATCAAAAGAGGCAACTCAAAGTGGTTATGCATCATCACCTATAGCAAAACTGGTCAAGGAAACGATTTAGGCGTTTAGTTGGGAAATAATTTCGCATACGGCTTACTCATCAGATTTGATTCCGTCCGATTACTACTGATTTACATCGATGGGACACGCACTTGCTCAGCAGCGCTTCACTTCTGACGAAAACGGCTCGATGACTGGTTTGCCTCAAAAGAGCAACAATTTTTTTGGCGTGGCATCCTAAAATTGTCAGACAGATGGAAAAAATGTATAGCCAGCGATGGGCAAAACTTCGAATAAAATATTTTTTATCATTTTCATACAATAAACGTGTACTTTGTATGCAAAAATTCCGCTTTCATAATTACATACCTGGTAGCTGGGACAAAGCGTTCGTCACGAGCGCGTGCCTATGTCAGTAATGCTTAAAAGATAAACAGAAAGTAACTGTGTATTCATTCTTGAGAAATCGATTAACATAATGGCATTTTTAACGGTCACTGTTAGAGCGTGCAATCGACTTGAAAGGCTCCACTAAAAAGCCTAAAAAATTGATATAACCGAGCTAAGACCTTGATGATCACATTGTCGAAAACAGAATTTGAAAAGGTTAATCTGTTTTCAAGTTATCGTGCAAGCAGCAGCCGGCCGGACGGATAAACGTATAGACCAAACGTGCATTCTTACGAGTAGTTTTTAGCTAAAGCTCCTAATAAGTTAGTGCAAAATTTAAAGTATAGATATCGATTCTGTTGACTCATCGATCGCTAAAACAGTACTATCAATAGTGACGAAAGTTTTTTTTATTATCAAATGTTATTTGTATTAATTATTAGAAAAATGTGCAAAAACAGAATTTTAAAAGGTGCAGCTCTCATAGCGAGCGGACGTGTCTCTATCAGCGTTGTCAGAATAAGTATTGCCGGAAATAAGTTTTTCCACCCAGATCTGGGTTTTCTTTTTAATCGTCACCTGTTATCTCAACGACCTCTTCAGACAAAACCCTAAATAGTGCGTTAGATGAAGGGGAGGGGGAGAACTTCAAATCGAAACAAAACAGTTTAAAAAAGAATAAAGAAACGTTTCTTATAAAAATGTATTACAAATGTGAAAACTTCAAGAGAATGATCTCAAGGTCGGCAAATAGCACAGTCCATTTAAAAAAAAAAGTGTTTTTTAATTAAGTCTACAATTAAGTTTTATATTAATAATTTTTTGTTAATCTATATAAATTTTTTTAAAGGCGTTTCATTTATTTACTGATTTGATATATTTTAGTTTATGCGTTTAATACATTTAAACATTTGCCAACATATTTACAATAATTTCAATTGCAATTATTTCATTTACCATAACTCAACATTTAAATAGGGGATCTTTCTTGTCATTATTTACGTATGAAAAGTTTTCTAGAGCGATTTTCTGAACTTGGGTTTAAATCTGGCGTTTTTTTTCATCTAGGTTTTTTCTGGGTTTTTATTTTCTCAGCAGATATCGCTGGAAGAGAAAAAAAACTTAGCTTTAGGTGGAAAAATTCAGGTCTGTCATCGCTGGTCTCTATCCGCTCTGCTATGACAGGGTCTAAGAAATCTCCTAAGAAGGGTGTGCAGGGAGCAAACGGTCCTTTCAATAATTGAGGATAATCTGTCTATGGAAGACAACAACGTTTATTTTTTACAGAAACTTGTAAGACTATATCATTTATATTTTATATTTAAAGTCATGTTTAATTAATAAGTTAGATTTTAATTTTAATTCTATATCTACGTGGAAATGTGAGAATTGTGTTTTAAACGAGGAAATGACAAGCTCTAATTTGAGTATTGCTTCTATTTCTTTATCTAATCTTACTACAGTAATGACTTTTCTTATGAATGTACTAAGACTTCTTTTAATAATGCTGAATGTTTTAAAGACTTTGATAATGTTTTTAAATTTCGCAATATGATTGACAATCTGAAAAAATTAATTAAATCTATACGAGAATAATTTAATATATTAAATGATTTCTTTAAAAATCAGATGAGTTTATTAAAAGAGACACAACCGGCTATTTCTTTAATGCATAATAGTCATTCGACTGCTAAAATTTCACAATTTCTTGCTGATAATAATGAAAATTTTTTTACTACTTCTGAAACGTAATTCTGATACTGATTCATTTAATAATATTTTGGGTAAGCAAGGTATTAAATCAAATGAAAGCTGTCGTATTCTTCGCCCCCCTGTTGTACGTAAAATCGACGCAGTTATGTTTCATGGTACAGGTAATTTTAATAATTTGAAAGCTGGACCATGGTTTCTTAAATGAATTAAGAAATCATAGCTGAACGTTCAATTAGCAATTATGGGACTGAAGACAAAATCAAAGTCTTTGTAACTACATGAAGTGATGACATAATAACTGAAAATATAATTGATCACGTAAAACAAAACTTGCAAGTTTCATCAACTTTAACCTGTTTTAAGCTTAAAACAAAATTTGATTCTATTCTTCTTTTTATATCGAAATTGATAAGGATTATTCTGATAAAATATTGTCATCTTCTTCATGGCCCGTAGGAATTAAGGTTAAAAATACACTTGGCAAACTTTACGATTCACAAATTCTAGGAAACAAACAGGAAGTTTCTACTAATAATTTATAATCATGAACTATAAACTTAAATTTTACTATCATCATATAAGAGATATTAAGTCTAAGATCAGTCATATTAACAATAATTTTTTTGATCTTAAAGGCAATTTTAATTGTCTCACCTAATTGATTAGTTGACTCGATCTTAGATTCTACTCTTTTTCCCTGTGTTATGAAAATATATCGTAAAGATCGTTCAGGTAATCGTATTGGGGGCGGAGTTTTAATTGCTTACCCTTGTTATCTCAGTTCTTCTTCTATTAATTTTGTACATCAAAATATAGATATTGTGGGTGTTAAATTATTTTCTAATTTGCACTTAGCACTTTGAACACATTCCCCCATCCCAATTTTTATATTCACTCCATAGAACTCGGGCTTAAGATGTGAGTTTACAGTATAGCGATCCGGAAAACCACCTCTTTAGTGACGGATAACGCCGAATGTGCATAAGAAATTATACCGAATGTATATGCTGCTAGTATGTTAACATTTTGTTAAGTTTTATCTTTATTTTTCGCAAGTATTAACGAATCCTGAATTAGTATGAGCTTTGGTATACTAAAATACACATATACAGATGCTTCTTACATAACATAATCTTCACAATTATAACTGTATAGTTAATCATAGAAATGACAGTCTAGACAAAGTCTATACTAACAGTCGCTGCATAGTTAAAAAGTCTAGTTTTACTTTATCCACAGTGGATAATTATCATCTTCCCCTTCTGGTCACAGACTGAAATTGTTTAATAGCTATGTCTATTCTAAAATCCGATTTTAAAAGTTTATATATGTATCTAAAAATTTTGATTCGGGCTTAATTGATGAAATTGATAATGTCGGTTCCTTGTGGTCTATAATAAAAAATGTAGTTGAAACTTCATATTTTTACTTTATCTCGTTTAAAACGTGCATTAAATGTCCACATCGTTTTCCTGTCCAAGTTTTCCCAACATGCGATTAATTTGTGGAAACGTAAAAGAAAATTACATAAAATTTAAGATAACAAATGAACCTATTGATCATTTCAGATTTTTTATAGCTCATAGCGCTCTAAAGCAAACTATACCGAATCGATAAAAACAATTACTTCAACAATATAGCTATGAATCTGTGCTTTAATCCCCAAAATTTCTGGGTAACGTTAAAACGATTAAATAAGTCAAAAAATTCCTATGCCTTTGCATGTCTTCCTAATAATGACGGCTAACATTATTTCTAAACTTAGAGCCTAATTTTAATAATGATGTACCTTTTAATTTATCCACTGTTTTTTTTTTTTTTTTTTTTTTTTTTTTTTTTTTTTTTTTACAAAAGACTGGGAATGATTTCACTTATAACTTTGTGACTAACTATTTTGACTCAATTAGTCTTGCAAGTCTAGGATCTAAAGCTAAAGCTACAAATTTTCCTACCAAAGGAAACACCAGATTATATTTATAAAGGATGCTTACCTGCCATACTTAAACCTATGTTAAAACTTTTAACATTACACTTAAGTCTAGTATTTATCCGTCTGATTAGAAACATGATTTAATACACCTAATCCATAAAAATAGTACACAGAACTTTTACACTATCAAATGGAGTCCTATAACTCTGATGCCGTCTCCGACTAAGTTATTAGAAACTTCATCCTCCAAATGCCTTGGCGACTTCTATGAAACTATTGCCCCTGATTACCGCCGACAAGGCTTTAGATCAAAAGAATAATCAACATTTACAGAGGTTGAGTCAAAAGTGGTGGTCGACTCTGGAGGGGGGGGGGGGAGTTAGAGTTTGACGAATTCTGGGCAAAGACCAATTACCACAAGGGTATTTCACAGTTTATTAAGAGTAAAGAGTGGGAAGAAACATCATAGACATTGTACCACCTGCGTCAGCCAGTGTAAATATATGGCAGAAAAATTGGTGATACGCGGGCTCCTTCGTCACTGTTGGAAAAAGGGGACCTGTGCGCGAGCAGCAGCCGCCGAAATTTGTAGGGTGGAAGGTCAGGGTGTGACAGCACGACGGTGGTTCTCCCGCTTTTCGTCTGGAGACATGGGCCTGGAAGATGCACCAAGGAGCGGAAGACCCAAAGAAGTGGATGACGCAGCCCTACGGCAACAAGTTGAAGCCAACCCAGGCAGCACCACCCGTGGACTAGCGGCGGACTCGGGACATCACA
>JAHWFO010055737.1:366408-377368 GCA_023313115.1 Rhysida immarginata | reverse complement strand
AGGCGTAGTGAAGGTTTGAAATGTGATACAGGAAATCCATCCCCAAATTTATCTAACTTTTATAAGCTAAACTCATTAGCAACAATTCAAATCTGACCATGGTCCGATTGAGATTAAGAGTTTCAATAGTTTAAAAGTTGCAAATTCAATCACTCATCCAAACACCAAACAAACAAATTCAACAGGCAACACTTTAATAGACAAATCAAAGTACTTGTGATAATCACGACGTTGTCCGAGTCATTTTTTTATCAACTGTAAGGATCAGAACTCAACAGCCATAAATTATTTCTAAGGGATAAGATGCCAACATTTGACACACTGTGTAACAGCTCACGACGATAATAAAAAATAATTATAATATTCAACAACTCATCTGAACGCCGCGATAGTAACTTTGTCATGGTATATAAGATCTCTAGTGTCTGGTAAAGGGACAGCGATACAACGTGACCTGTGTGCGAAAACAGAGGTTTAGGTGTAATTCTGTGAAAACAAATACTAGCTGAAATGTAAATCTGCGAATAAAATTTCTTGTCCGTATCGAGACGGAGAAAATTTTCGCAAGAGTTTACAAAACCAATGTTGAATGACGCAAATCTCATTTAGTAGGAACTTTATTTCAAAATCCATAACACACAGTTTTTGTGAATGTAGAATTTCTTCATAGACGGTTTTTGCGAATGCTGAATTTCTCCGCAGACAGTTTTTGCAATGCGGAATTTCTCTGCAGACAGTTTTTGCGAATGCGGAATTTTGCTGCAGATAGTTTTACGAACGTGTAATCTCTTGGTAGACAGTTTTTACGATTACGGTATTTCTCTGTAGACGCTTTAGTGATGTCGATATATACCTTTAAGTCAAAAGCCCGTTAACTGTCCGCCGTGTTTCCATCATTCGAGGGAAACCTGATCCGTAGGTCTAGCCTATGGCCCAACCTCCGTCCGTCGACCGGCTCACAGGGGTAGCGGGGTCATCGTACGCTTGGGCTGATCAACCACGCAACACTGCATTGACCACGGTACTTTATGCATTGAAGCCCACTGAAACCTCGAACGTTTGCACCATCGGTAATTTTGATGAATAACCCCATGTGGTTAATTGAGTGCGGCATTTATTACCTTCCTTATAGAGTTGGTGTGTTGGTAAATTATGGAATGACCTCAATTTCTAAAAGCCCCTGATGTTTCAGTTTAGAGCCTACATTCATCCTGTAAACATGTAAATAAAAAAGCTATTGTCCTATATCACCATAAATACCTCGAAGTCTTTTGCTCAATGAAATTTTTTTAACAACAATAATGGAGCGATCGTCACCCCACATACAGAAAGGATCTTTGCTACGACTTTGTACTGTAAGTATATTATTCTTGTTGATTGCCTTGCATTGTATGAACAGATATGAGGAAATTTTAAAAATAATGCATTACATTGATAATAACACCCACGCACAAATGGATAATTATCCTCGAAATAAATCATTTGTGGATGGGGATTAAAAAGTGGTATGGGGACAAGTTTATTTGGATGTTATTTCACGTAAGATAAAACGACTTAACGGTAAATATCAACATCACTAAAGCATCTACAGAGAAATACCGTAATCGTAAAATTGTCTACCGAGAGATTCCGCATTCGCAAAAACTGTCTGCAGAGAAATTCTGCATTCGCAAAAACTATCTGCCGAGAAATTCCGCATTCACAAAAACTGTGTGTTATGGATTTTGAAATAAAGTTCCTACATAAAAGAGATTTGCGTCATTCAAAATTGGTTTTGTAAACTCTTGCGAAAATTTTCTCCGTCTTGATACATACAAGAAATTTTATTCGCAGATTTACATTTCAGCTAGTATTTGTTTTCAGAGAATTACACCTGAACCTCTGTTTTCGCACACGGGTCACGTTGTATCGCTGTCCCTTTATCAGTCACTACAGATCTTATATACCACGACAAAGTTGGTTGCCTGACGAGGTGTGGGTGGTTGCCTTAACCAGTGCAAACCCTAAAATTAATCCGAAAAACGTGTATTTGAACGTCAACTCTGTCTATGCTGCCCTTACGGGGTCCTGTTGCTGGTGAGAAATCAGCACAGATAACAGAAAAAAAAATACGTTCAAGTGTGACTTGTGTCAAAATACCTGACAAATACATTGACAAATACCTGAGAAAAAGATGTCATTTAGCCTTTGTATTTACAAGATATTAAGGAATAAGAAACCTTGAAAGAGCGAGAGAGAGAGAGCTGAAGATGAGGTTAACTGTAACGAATTGAAACAGCGAGAAATGCTGCATTTTTAACGATCACAGCAAATCATTTTAGGCATATATTAGTAATGAGAAGCCCATATAACCTCAATAGTATTGAAAAAAGAAAATTGGTAATTTTAAACACACAATTTTAGCTTAAATTCACATAAAACCAACAACTCAGTAAGAGGTAGGGCCTGTCGGCTAACAAAGGAACCCTTGAAAGACGATTTTTCTTTTTTCAAACAGAACTCACGTGGGCGGAAACGAAAGAATAAAAATAGTAAATTGATGTTAAAGAGAACGAAAAATTTGATTAAAACATTCGAAAGAGTAGAAAGGCCCAAAACGAATGCAACTACATCTAGTCAGATAGGGGTCACCGATGGATAGATGGATAGCAGCAATAGGCGGATAATAGTGAGCCTATCATTACATTAGCCCTTCTTAGTCAGCAGAGCAGTGTGTTGCTAAAAGCAACCTTCGGAGTTCACAGCTGAACGCTGGTATTGTTTGAGTTGGTTCACTATGCGCTTGCCACGCCATGCCTAGTGCGGTCAGAAATTAGGAGGAATGTATAACTGGCTGAGCGACCTGCTTATACAATAGACCTACGAGTAACTAAAACCAAATGAGGAAAGAGAAGACCTCAAACTCTCACCTATCTTACAATTTCGCTGGCTTGTCTACTAACAAAACTGCCCAAAATAAACAAACAATAGAAAAAGAGTAATGAAGTCTGCTTTATTAAGTAACAATATTGACCTATGCCCCTCAAAAATGTGAACTTAGTAATACCTTAAAAGTGAAATTTGCACTTATACGTTTATTATGCAATGCAGATTAACTTAGAAAATTGAACATTTGCGCGAGCCTAAATACATTAAAATTAAAGCCAGAATTTTGTTTTATTTTATTTTATTTTTTAGTACGTCAGTTAAAATTGTAGGGAATAAAAAGCAATCAGTAAAAATACTAACTGAAACTGAAAAATCCTGTAAATTTTTCATCATCATCATCATCAATATTATTTGTAATTATTTTTATAAGAAATCAATGCAAAACAGAAAAAACAGAGATATGGAAATGTGGAGATAAATTTTCCAAGGTAACGAATGACCGCAAGAACTAAGAAATGAACAAGTCCTACCGCAAATGTGATGCTATTGTATTAAAATTGAAACACTGCATTGTATTAATTTTTACATTAGCAAAAAATGCGGTAACCCTATGGAAGAGACAAGGGTTTTTGGCTTAGGTTAGCGCGAGCATTGATCACAGCTGCTGTCACGGCTGTTCACGTCCCGGATGCGTTAGGCTACGTATGGCTGGTGTGATAAGAATTACACACACTTTTTGTGAATAGGAAAGCTTTAATTTAGCCAGAAAAGCACGAAACGAATGGGGGAACAGCGATGCATCAAAAGCAAAACGTATATCATAAACCTGTGCTAGAAAATGCAAGGAAATTTAGCCCGGATTAGCTTGAACACTGACCGTAGTGTCAAACGACGCTGTACTCCTCTCGAACATGCTAAGCGTAGTCCGCCGAAGTGTGTGATAACAAGTACATACGTTTTTGTTCATATGACAGATTTTAATTAGATGAAAAAAACTCTGAAAGTAATGTGAAAAACGTCAATGCATCACAAACAAACGTATTTCAAATACCCTGATTTGTCAAATACGTAGGTTTTTAGCTTGAATTAGCCTGCACGCCGAAAGTAGCGACTGACGTCGCTGTACAACCCCATTAGGCCCCGTGCAATCACCACGAAATCAACGGCGTGCAAATATGTTAGCGGGGGAGATTTTAATTAGGTTAAAAAACAAAAACAAAACGATGAAACAAGCTGGATACAGAAATACATATCACATATACCTTTGGCTGAAGACACAGTGTTTTTAGCAAACACAAACACGTTAACAATGCAATCATGAGCGAACGCGCTGACAGCGACGCCCTAGCAGCAGTGACCTAGCAACCACAACCCTCGCTTGAACACACACTTGCGCTGCATCTATTACCTTGCAACACATCGTAAAAGGGCAGTGAAACGTGCATACAACCCATGACAAACCTTTAAAAGTAAAAATCAGTGTAATTAGACAGAAAAACAAGCCATCAAGGGCACGCCTTTGAGAAAGCATGCCCGAGAAGCAACGTGGACGTGAGTGCCTACCCCGGAAACACGATGCTCGCATACGCGAACGGCATCATCTCGTGAAACGAAAGCACAGTCCACGTACAGCCTTTATTAAGTAAAAATTATAAAAATCAAGCTGTAAAACAAACCAACAAGCGCGCGACTTTGAGAACTTAACGACTTGTGACGAATGATGTTAAATCATCGCATGTGACCACAGCCTTAAATTGAATACAGGCTTTTGCACTATAAAGAGTACGAAGCATACAAAGCATATCACTCTCGTATCCTAATACCATAAGTGATCAGAAAATATTGTATACTGTATAAGAAAGAGAGAGAGAGAGAGAGAGAGTGTGGGGTGGGCGACTGAATATCACGAGGTTGGGGAATCAAACAACGCATATATCAAACTCTGTGAGGCAAGGCTGTGCAAATTTGTAAAGAGAGAGAGAGTCAAGTATGCCTCAGCAGCATTGAGAAATGTGAAATTTGTATTTTTATTTTAACATTTCAAACATGCTCAACCCTGAGAAAAAACAACCCTTCATGCGAGCAAAGGCAATCAGTGAGAGAGGCAAAAAGGAAAATAAAACAAATTTCAAACAGCCCACCTTTAAAATAAGCTAAAAAAGTTAGTGAATACGTACATTTCATCAGGCTGTGTGACCCAGCTGTATTTATAAGCATGTATATGCGAATTCAGACACCTGTCAAACACTGCAACAGGCTGTGGGAGCAAACAAACAACCATTCAAACGAGACAATGCAATGCAATATTTTAAAATTAATTGAAACTTAAAAAACAAACTGAGCACCTTGAAACAGAAGTAGTTAATTAGAAGGGAGTGTAAAGTAATACGGGAAAAATTTGGTTGCGGTAGAAACAAAATGATAATTAGTAATTAGGTAAAAACAACTTGAGGCGGCAGTTACTTTAGGTTACCCCTAGATAGTGGGTATATATACCGGGACTCGGTAGGTTATATTGTGAGATAAAATCACAAAAGCCTCTTTTGCAGTGAAGCCCAAACACTCTGATGCATAATTATGATATTAATTTTATTATCAACCACCGGTCATCAGAACATGGACGCTTAATCAAGGAGATGGCAGTAACCAGATGAGCGACCACACCCAAAACAAGGACCAACACCCAAAAAAGGACCAACACCCAAAACAAGGACCATACTCCAAAACAAGGACCAACACTCAAAACAAGGGCCACCACCCAAAACAAGGACCACCACCACCACCAAAAATAAAGACCAAACCTGAAATGCCCACACCCAAAATTAGAAAAATGACAGGTAAAAAATTAAGATTAAAAAATTAAAATGAAAAATAAAATTTAAAAATCATCATATCAGTTGTGACGTCACGGGAAAAACCCATCACGTGACCTGAAAATGACCGCCTGTGACGTCAGCAAGGGGGTAGGTGGTCAGGTGACACGAATACTGCACGCTGATTGGTTGAATTTGGGGCGCCTACCTCATTATATATGCTCCCCAGTCGAGGGGTTATCTACTTGTAGCAGATAAGGAGATAGCAGCCTCAGTGTCTATACACAGAAAGGCAGTGAGGGTGTGTTGAGGCAAATGAAAATGGCAAGAAGAACTAATAGTAAACTTGGAGCAAGGAAAAAAGGAATAAAACTGAAAAGTTGAAATAGCAGACAAAGGTAATGATAAAGTACAAGAAAGTATGATAAAATTCAAGAAGGGAAAGAACTTTCATAAAGACTAATATAAAGATAAAAGCCAGCAAGCTTGAATCAAAGGAGTGAAAAAAATAACACTCATTTGTTTAAAATAAGATATAAAATTTGTTTCTCGTTTACATTACATCAATATCTCAAGTAAATGAGATGTTTATATCAATCTATAATCATAGATGCCTATAATAAAAGTTTACCAAGAAAGAAATATGCCCTTTATCCAGAAAGAATTGTACCCCTAGCAAAACGTTATTGGCTTCTACAGCTCACACGAAGTGTTTCTGCCCATAAGTATATTAAAGAAACATCTTTACTTTGGATATAATTTTACTATTTATATAATAGTATATAACTGATAATGGCTTGGTTTTTGTAAACATAAATCTGCTCAAAAAAAATTTTTTTTGGCAAAAATTTCAAACTACTAGGGCGAGGGAAGTGGGAGAAGGAATGCAAGTGGGGGGTAGTTAACAAACATTGAAGGGGAGTGGGTGATAAACTGGCTGTGTAATTAGGCTATAAAAAGGAAGACAGGGGTAAAGAGGCTCCTAGCTCATTTTAAAAACTTAATCTAAAAAAAAAATGAATGGTGGTTCAATACGCATGATTTATAAAGTCATTATAAATTTAAAATATCGCTTATTAAGCAATCGCACAAAACAATGTTCTTTGTTTGCTTTATTGTTATATTATAGACATATACTAACAAATAAGTCGCTGAGATGTTGAAAGAATTTAAAAAAAATCAAAAATAATAAGAAAATTAATTGATATTCATTAATTATAATTGAATTTTGTGAATAGAATTAAAGAAGATTTGGAAAATTATATGTAAATTATTTTGATGAAAAACAAATAAAGGATTCTGAAATTATTAAGCTTATTTAAAGATTTTTGAAATCTCTTTAATAATTTATTTCTAATAATTGCTTTCTCCTGTGATAGATGCTTTAGTTCTTTTTTGCTGTAATTGCTCTATCATTTGCTTTCGTTCTTTTTAGTTTTTACTTCTTAGATCACATCAACACAGTTGACATGTAATTCCACCATGTAATTCCAATATACATAATACATTTCTTAAAAATTGAATATCGTAACCGAATTCATACAATCGAACAGTTAATATCACCGATGTAAATGTTTTATGAAAAAAAGTGATGTAGATGAACTGCAAATGCATTGTGAAAAAGAAAAATTACAATAATTTAATAATTTTTACGAAATTAAATATTTAATCATGAAAAATTTTTTCATTTATTAAAGTAAAATATATAAATATCATCTTAAAAATAAAATGCGTAAAATTAAAAAAAATTCGTACAAGTTAGATCAGACAAGGATAGACAAACCTCCAAAAGTCAAGCATATTGCCTTAATGATACATACTGATTTAAAATGGTTAAAACGTATTTTTATATATACAGCATACAAAGTGTATTTTCAGATACGATTTTATAATACACGTATTCCAAAATTTTTCCCATCATTTATGTGATCGACAGGCTGACGAATCTATGACGATGGCCCCGATTAAATACATGTTTAGCACTCAAGTGACAAAATTCAGAACTAAAAAAAATATGAGCTGTTACAAAAGTTTCAAGTTTAAACAGACGTGGAACCGATAAAATTTTAAAATATGGCGGGAGTGGGGATACTCACAAGTCCCCGGCTGGCAGATTATGTTGCAGATTGGACCCCCTTAGGTGGAAGACTGTGTCTCCTGAGGCTTCAGATAGGGAAACGGTCTCTCTCTCTATTCGTTGCATATGCTCCGAATGCAGTCACAGAGTACCCACTTTTTCTAGATGAAGTTGATGCTGCTCTTAGCAGGAGAGGGAGTGCAGATTCTGTCATCCTGATGGGCGACTTCAATGCACACGTAGGGGCTGATGACCAAACGTGGAGGGGCGTGATTGGGAGGAATGGTGACCCCGATTTAAATGCGAATGGGAGGTGCTTGTTGGATCTCTGTTGCAACAATGGACTTTCCATCACAAACACCTTCTTCCAGCACAGGGATGTCCATAAGTATACCTGGTACAGGGATGCAATGGACCAGAAGTCACTGATTGATTTTGTAATTGTTTCAGCTGACTTATTCCGATCAGTGTTGGATACTCGTGTGAGAAGAGGGGCAGAACTATCAACTGATCACCACCTTGTTGTCTGCACTTTGCGGTTCTCTGAATCCATGCCAACCAAGCGAAATACTAGGTTCAGACAAACTTGGCGCATCAAATGGGAGGCACTGGAGGATAGAGCTGTGAGGAAGACCTTTGCAGATAGCATATCTTCAAGTTTCAAAGAACTACCCAGTGATCGTGGTATTGTTGAAGAGGAGTGGCAGTTGTTTAAAACTGCTGTGACTACTTCGGCTGCTTTGTGCTGTGGTCGTAAGCGGCTGAGTGTGGCGCAGGGCGGTGAGAAAAGGACTGCATGGTGGAACGGTGAAGTCCAAGAAGCTGTCAAGGCAAAAAAGGAAGCTTATTTGCTATGGCTTGCAAATAAGTCAACTTCGAGTCGAGTGTGGTACACTGAGGCGCGAAAAGCAGCAGCAAAGACAGTATCAACAGCTAAAGCCAAGGCCTGGGAGAAGTTCGGGGAGAAATTGGAGGCAGACTATGGTTCGGCAAACAAGGTGTTCTGGCAGACCGTGCGCCGCCTCCGTGGAAAGAAGTCTCTTTCATCACAAACTATTAAGAGTTCAGATGGGAGGCTTCTGAAAACGGAGGAGAGCGTATTGCATAGGTGGAAGGAATACTTTGCATCTCTTCTTAATCCGGTGACAACAACAACTGAGGCATACGAGGTGCACCTTGGAGCGGAGAATAGTCACGGTAGTATCACTGAAACAGAAGTCAGATGGGCAATTAAGTCCCTGAAGACTGGCAAAGCTGCAGGTGATGATGAAATCCGGTCCGAGATGTTAAAGGCCTTAAATCAGGATGGTATCCTGTGGTTGACTCGAGTGTGTCAGGTTGCTTGGATATCTGGACAGGCCCCTAAGCAATGGCAGACAGGAATTGTGATCCCTATCTTCAAAAAGGGAGATCAGAGAGAATGCAACAACTATGGAGGCATCTCTTTGCTCAGCATTCCTGGGAAAGTGTACGCTAAGTGTCTGGAGAAGAGAAGTCGGGAAATAGTCGACTCCAAACTGTCGGGGGAGCAGTGTGGTTTCCGACCTGGCCGAAGCACGACGGATCACATCTTTGCTCTAAGGCAAATCTTTGAGAAATCCTGGGAGTATGCAAAAAAGGTCTACGCTTGCTTTGTGGACCTCGAAGAAGCATATGACAGGGTTCCTCGGGAGAAGCTCTGGCAAGTGTTGCAAGAGTATGGAGTGGATGAGCAATTACTGGTTGCTATCATGTCTCTGTACGAAAGCTCTGAGATGTGTGTCCGGATAAATGGCATTAAGTCAAGACCGTTCACCGTGGGTGTTGGACTCCGCCAAGGGTGCGTACTGTCGCCCATCTTGTTCATTATCTTTATGGACTGGATAGACAGGGGCAGCCGAGGCGATGAGCGTGTTTGTGTGGGCGACTGCCTGGTGGAGAGGTTGCTCTTTGCGGACGACCTTGTCCTGCTTGGGTCTTCTCGCACGAACCTTCAGCATGCACTAGACCGGTTTGCAGCCAAATGTGAAGAAGCTGGGATGAAGATCAGTGTGGCTAAAACCGAAGTTCTGGTTCTTTCAAGACAGCCTGCTCAGTGCGCTCTCCATGTTAGGGGAGCCTCATTGAGACAGGTGGAGAAGTTCAAGTATCTCGGGATTGCATTCACGAGTGATGGACGGCAGGAGAAAGAATTGGATGCTCGGATCGGTGCAGCAAGCTGTGTCAGACGTGAACTGTGGCGATCCGTGGTAACGAAACGAGAGCTGGGTAACAAAGCCAAGCTCTCCGTCTTCAAATCTATCTTTGTCCCCATTCTCACCTATGGTCATGAGGCTTGGGTAATGACCGAAAGAGTGCGATCGCGGGTACAAGCGGCCGAAATGAGATTCCTGAGAGGGTGGCAGGTGTTACCCTACTAGATAGAGTGTACAGCAGCACAATAAGGGAATCTTTAGGTGTTGAGCCGCTACTTCTCCGCATTGAGAGATCTCAGTTGCGCTGGTATGGCCACGTGATACGGATGCAGTTGTTATTTTCCAAGCCGGTGGGTAAGAGACCAAGGGGTCGGCCTAGAACCAGGTGGCTAGACTACATGGAGAATCTGGGTTCGAGTCGCTTGGATATTACCAGGGAGGACATGCGCCTGATGGCCGAAGATCGCGATCGCTGGAGATCCTCCATAGGGCTGCTGCCCCCGCGACCCTAACGGATAAGCGGGTTTGAAAAGTAAGTAAGTAAGTAAGCAAAAAAGTCATGCGCATATTGTCTAAAGTTTAATCTATAACATATCAAGAATGTTTTCACGGTTTCTTTTTGAAGAAATTTGCTTTTACATGAAGGCGTGCAGACTGTTTCCCCATAGACCTCCATTATAAATGATCACTTTTCTCAAAAACCCACGGGAACCGTTTTAAAGGAAAACTATTAAACCCACATTGTTTTAATTGTTACCATTAGAAAGAGCACGATAATTTCTCGGGCCTTTTTGCTTGTTTTCTGATTTCAATAATAATTGCATTTACAATCGCAATTTTATTTTTGTTCTTCAGGCTAAAGAATAGGGAGTGTGTTTGCTCTCTGCAGAAAAGCAACTTTACTAAAAGCTGCACACGGGAGAAACAACAATACTTCTTCAGAAGGAGGATGAGCTAGCAGAAGGTTAAACACAGCAAAAAAAAATATATATATATATATCCACTGGCGGGAAGATTGATCAGGCGCC
>JAHWFO010055737.1:331508-358021 GCA_023313115.1 Rhysida immarginata | reverse complement strand
TTATTATTATTATTATTATTATTATTATTATTATTATTATTATTATTGTATAGCCTCCGAAGAGATTAAATTTAGCTCATCTGTGACATCGATAGATGTAGTTGGAGTTAGGCTGTCTTCTAGTGGGAAGCATGACCAGTTGAATCATCATGGCAATAGTTTAAATATCTGGTCCATTTATATCCCGCCGTTGATTTCTAATAGCATGTATCAGTTATTTCTTGACGAGTTGGCTGAATTTGCTATTACTCTGCCGGGCGTTAACATCATTACCGGGGATTTTAATTATACAAATTCCCAGTCTACTCGGAATTCCAACAATGTTAATGCTACCAGGCGTAGACTGGCGGACGTCTGGGCAGCTGAACTTGGGATCACTAATTATAATAAAACTATAAACTCCTATGGCGACACCCTTGATAAGATATACGCCTCTAAATATATAGTGGTGAAACGTGCGCCGTCAGTGATTGATCTTGAAGATAAATTTCATCCGCCTTTAGCGATCGTCTGTGATTTTGAGCGCCTGCAGTTTACCCCACATTGCTGCTCTTCTCGGCGCGATTTTAAGAAGGCCAATTTTTTGAATTTATTTAAAGATCTCTCGTTTTCAGACTGGTCCGTTCTTGATGACTCCCAGTCTGTTGACCAGATCTGGGATATCATAACGGATCGATTTTCTGCAGCGATCATCAAAAATGTTCCTTTAATTAATTATTCTAAGACCAAGTTTATGAGACCAAAGTTTCCGATTTGGACCTCTAATAACACAATCCAACTTTGGAAACTGAAACAATTGAAACATAGACTTTTTAAACAATCTAAGGATTCTGAGGACTATCTTGCGTTTCAGGAGGTCAGGAAGAATTTTAAGACAGCGCATAATAATGATTTTGCTGATTATTATCAGTCGGTGGAAAAAGATTTAAATTCGCAGGGTCGCCTGTTCTGGAATACCGCTAATGAATTACTTGGTAAAAGGCGTTCTGCCCAATCTTGGTCTAACCACTTCTCAGCAGAGGAGATTGCATCTCATTTTGAACAAACTATGGGGAGTGACGGTGTTTTGTCTTTTCCTGATCAGCGAGTCTCATCGTTTTGGGATCAGCTTCAAGGTAAACTTTCTTTACCACCTATTTCCTCCACCGAAATCTTTCTCTTGGCTAAACGAATTACTGCGTCTAAGATTGTCCACCGTAATGGCATACCCGATTTTGTATTTAAGGGCTGCTTATCAGCCATCTTACAGCCTCTCGCGGTATTATTTAATGCTTCTTTGGCTTCCGGCGTATATCCAAGCGACTGGAAGATCGTTAACATTGTTCCTATTCCTAAGTCAGCACGGCCACGTTTATTGAATGATTTCAGACCGATTACGATTCTTCCTTACCCTGCTAAAATTCTTCCTTTGCAGGTCGACGTCCTATACCTGGACTTTAGCAAGGCTTTCGATAGCGTTAACATCTGCCTGTTGCTTCATAAATTGGATAAAGTTGGCCTTGCGGATAATGTGAGAAACTGGTTCACTTCACTACTTAGCGGGCGTAGTTTTAACATCAAGGACTCGAATGGAAGTTATGCTACTGGTAGAATTCGCAGCGGTGTCCCTCAAGGTTCTCCTTTGGGCCCGGTGCTTTTTAACATCTTTATTGCTGATTTAGCATTGAATTTTGTCGATCTGCAGGTCAAGTATTTGTTATACGCAGATGATCTGAAACTGTTTTCTGCTATTCATTGCTGGGATGATTGCCTCGAACTGTCTTTGGCGCTGGATTCTGTTGCTCGTTGGGCAGAATTGAACGGCCTTTCACTAAATGCATCAAAATCCTTCTGTCTAACGTACTCTAGAAAAGTCATTAACTATTATTACGACTATACTTTGAAGGACAGTTCTATTCAGCGTAGAACGTCGATTAAAGATCTCGGTGTGATTTTTAATTCAAAATTAAATTTCTCCGATCACCTTGACTCTTTGTTAGTGGAAACCAGCAGGCGTGTGGGTATTATCAAGCGTCTTGCTGGTTTCTTTAAGAGACAAGACACGTTTCTTATGTTATATAAATCTTTTGTTTTATCTAAGATTATGTATGCCCCATGGATTTGGTTTTCGGGCAGTACCCAGTCACTTGACAATCTACAAGTGAAGCTGCTGAGTTTTTATCGTTTTCTTCGTTGTACTGAGAAAATCACAGACTCTGTATTCTGTAAATTTTGTTTTTAATTATTTTCTCGATTCTGTCCCCCCTCACGTCTAGCTCTAAAGTCAAAGATCTGGGTATTTTATTCCAAAAATCTCTTTCTTTTTCTGCGCACATTAAGCATTTGACCAAAGAAGTGTGCAAAAGAATTGGAATTTGTAAGACGTTAATAAATTTTTTTGAAAATCCGTTCACATTTTTGACCCTGTTAGAGTCTCTGATTCTCTCTAAAATAATGTATGGAATTTGGATTTGGTATTCTGGAAATATCCAAAGTTTTAATTTGTTGCAGCGCAAAGTTTTTAATTTTTATATATTTTTAAAATTTAAATTCTCAAGCCATATAACGTTGATTGATAATGCCAGTATTTTTAACTTATAAGCTAATTTCCAAAGGTTCATGTATACAACATTGTTTAGAATCAATACAGGAAGCATTTGCGTCCCTGACTTGCGATTTAATCTTATTTTCCATCAGTCTAGGTCCAGTAGATACGTTAAGACGCTTTCTTCTATAAGAAAATGGAGAACCAAAATATCGAATAGTGATCCCTTTTTTAAATTTAAAGCTAATTTTAACGAATTCTCATCTGGACAAAAGGAGGTCATCCTCTCTGCTTTTAGTATTTAAATATTTAAATAACAAATCTGCTTTTCTAAGTTACCTAGTTTTTCACTTTTTCTTCATCATTCGATTGTCTTATTATTACTTTGTTTATTGTTGTTGTCCTTGTCTTTAACATTGTTATTTGTTTTTTTCTGTTTTAATTTTTTCATTTCTTTATTACCTGTTTGTCATCGTCGTTTTTTCTCAAATAGTTTTGGTTTTAATCAATTTTATTTTTATTTTTGTGTATTTTATATTCATTTCATTAACGCCGATTTTGGGCTCCGGCCTGTTGGGGGACAACATCTTATTATTATTATTATTAAACCAATTTTACGGAAAATTATTTTTAATGCATTTTATTTGTCTTTATTGTCCGGTCTTTATTAAAAAAAAATGGTGCACATCGCTTTCTTTGAATTGCAAATTCAATATACAGGCACTTACTCAAGAATTTTTCCAGGGGAGTTCGAACTCTCGATTTATTGGACCTTTTGTTCGAACTCTCGATTTATTGGACCTTTTGTACGAACTCTCGATTTATTGGACCACTCCATTCTTTTTATTATGTTTTAATTACAGTAATACTAATTAAAAATGAACATATTTCAGTGATATTTTTGTAAAGTTGCTTGTGAAGTTTATGCTATTATACATTGTTGATATAAAAAAAAATCACTCTGCTTACAAAATTCGGATTTCATTTTTGTGAAAAAAAAATCTTATAATAAAAATTAAAAAACCGTGAAAAGAAATAAAACTGAAATCGCAAGCCCTTTCGACTAAAGTCATCTTCTGGCAATGAAAGATGTGAATGAGGAATTAAGGGTCCGGTTCAGTATAGGTCAAAGGGGAAAAAATCCTTTTGTTTAAGTGGAGTGAGCAAGGAGTTGGATGATTGGTGGGGGAGGGGAAATGGCACTGGAACAGGCCGAAGGCGGAAAAAAAGGGAAAATTAAAAAAACTGAAATTAAAAACAACCCCTCGCCAACCACTCCTTGTTAACTCAGAGTTTTTAATAGAATTTAAACAATAGATTTAAATTCACAGAACTCAAAATCATGGACCTTCAGCATTTTTGGGGTGGTCGCTCGACCCGCCCGAACACTCCCCCCCCCCTTGCGTACGTGCCTGATATAGGTTATTTACTTATAAATATGGGGTTGATTATAAAGATATTATTAGAATGCAGAATAGAATAATTAAACAGATATCCTATAGTACTCAAAATCAGGTAAAATCAGTTGAAAAGCAGCATAAAGACTTCAGGATTTTGAAAATTGGTCAGAGTAGACCGAAAGTTAACCAGGCGTCGGAAACATCTGAACAACGGGAGCTTCATCTAAAGCAGAAAATTGTAGAATCACTGAAAACCAATTTGAATTATTATATACCTTCTTGAGGTTGTTCTACTTACATAATACTGTAATTATCCCGGGCAATGTCAGGTGCCTCTGCTAGTGTTTTATATTCCGCGTGTTTTTAACAATTATGGATGTAGAGTGAGGCAGTTTTATATTCCACAAATGTTTAATAAATTGCCCCGATGGAATTTAGCGCCCACTACTTTTAGATTAATTAAATCATGTTTTTTTATTGTGGAAGAGATATAATAATATTAAATAATATTGCTTTTTGGTCTTTACGTCTTTAAAATTTGTATTTTGAGACTGAATGAAGATAATTGCGATTTGTTTGAAGTTTTGTATAATGTTGAATTGATTTTTGTGTTATTTTAAGTTTTTTGTTTTCTGATTATGATATGACTGTTTGTTCCTTTTATCCCAAACAAGCCTTATAGTAGGCTTCGGGAATTGGGACATACACGATTGTTGATGTATTTTGTTTGTAATTCTGTATATCGTAAATAAATATTAATCGAGAAGGAGTGGTTAATGACAATTTAAAATCTTGATATTCTCCTTTTAATGTGAAAAAAACGTAAACTAAACATATATAAAAAACAAATAAATAAAAAGTCACCAATTTTGGAAAAACCGTCTTGTGAATAGATGGAAAGAAACTTGATGAAAACGATGCATTCATTTGAAGATTATGGGAGATGATGTTGATAATAGTAACACAATAAAACTTGAAGAAATGATGGTAACAAAATACAATTACTAAATGTTGAAGAAGATGATGAGAAATTCTAAAAAACATTAATTTTCCTGTTCTGTGTAAACTTTTTTCTTCAATTTGGATCAAGATTTTAATTCTTAAATAAATATATTTTAAATAAAAATTATTATTATATACAAATAAAATAAGTTGAGAAAAACAATGACTACTACTGTTAGTGAGTAGTTTAAGAAAAATGCTTACTTTATATTAAATCTTAAAAACAACGTATTTACTAGATTGACAAGAAAAGCTTTCCCTATCTCAACATTAAAAAATAAAAAGGAATGTAGTGTGGAATTGTCTGTTAAAGAAGAAAAAACTTCTTACCGTTTCATTTCTCGATATTTTCTTGTGGTAAGAGGTTTTTCCTTTATATAGGTATCATATACACGTAGTTAAAATAAAATTTATTTTTATATTATTTACTAAGTTAAAGAGATATATTAAATCATTCCCACTTTCAGCCATCCTTGACATGTATATCATAAGCAAGTTTGCTATTAATACATTTGGTTACAAATTAATCTCTAAATGATATTTTCTTATACAAATTCCTGTTTAATGTTTTGTAAACTTGCAAGCGTTTATAATTCTTTGGAAAATAAATTTAGGTACGGCTATTTAGATGAAATATCAGCTATAACATTTAAGGTGATTTCACTGTTGCTCCTGCAATTAAAAACATTTCACCAACCATCCGTCCAATTTAAGAATATTAGATTGAACTCGTTTCCCATTTCCGTATTAGTAAAATCAATACATTCCAGCTACCTTAGGTTACGAGTTTAATTATTACTTTGTTTACCTATGTAAAATATATTAAGTCGTAGCACACTTATTAAGTTAAAGTCGTTGAATTTACTGCCTAAATTAGATCTGGGATCTCTTTTTACGTTGGAATCATTAAAATTCCCGCAACGCCTTCCTAAGAATTTTGTTGTTTTTTTTATTCCCACTTAAAATCTTCATGTGCTTTTAACCTATTTCACCGTGAATAAATGTTTTCTTAAAAAGATTCTTGTGTGTGAGTGTGTGTGATTTTTAAAGAAGCACAACACATGAATGGAGGAAGAAGTGGGGGAAAAGAAGAAATTTTCTTTAAAGAGTTCTTGAGCAACCGATTTCGGACGGATATCAACGTCCTTATTTAAATCAATTACATTTCGTGTTTCCGTCGGCTGTTCCCTTCGTATACGATTTTTAAGAGCGCGGCGACAGATAATGATGACGTAGCCTCATTCTGTCACACCGGAGACACGGCAACGAACTCATCCCTCGGCGTGGAAGAAGAGAAATTACTGTAATAAAAGGGGTAATGATGGACGGGAGATCGGTTTTTGAATGCTAAATGAGATTTCCTTTCCGAATTGCCTTGTGTTCGTCCCTTACGTGAGCTCATTCAACCTCGGTTACTTGACTTCTGGGTGTAGAAATTGTTTGACCACGAACTATCGCTTTACACCACGGGAAGAAGGAAAAAAAAGGAATATATAAAGAAGGAAAAGCTCGTTTTATAGAAGCTTTTTATAGAAGGAAAAGCCCGTTTCATCTAATCGTTTTCAATTTCAGGCGGTATTTTTTTTTAATTTACACCCCCCCCCCCCCCACACACATACACATGCGCGCACACACACGCACACACACACACACAGACACACACACAGATGCAGCATGTTTATTATTAATTCGTTTATTTTTTTTCTTTCTCTAGCGGGTCATTCCTCTTATCATGCATAATTAGTAAGAATTCTTTATTCTACACGAGCAAAAATTTGAATTTTTCACTAAATAAGGAAGATTTCTAGAGCCTAAAATTACCTGTTGACGTTTTTTGTATATGGAATGAAGAAGGAAGGAGAATTTGTTTTGATGCCGATAAATTAATTGAAAATGATATTCGTAACTTTTAAAAAATAGAAGGAAAATTATGATTCGTTGCTAGGGATTTTGTTTTAGCTGTAATTGGGGGGGGGGGGATAAATATTATAAAGACAATTGTAGAACTGAACAAGTGCAATATAATTGATACAATAAGAGAACGTCATCAAAAATTATATCTGATACCAAACTAACTCGTACAATAATCAGGGGCCAACGATATTACATAATACAAAAAACAAACGAATTCATTGATTTTTCCCTAATGTTCGTAAATGCTGTTTTTATTAGTTTGTAAATATTTTCCTGTGCAAATTCATTCCTAAATACTGTTGTGTTTTATAGTAGAAAAATAATGCAGTATAATGGTTTTTTCCCTTTCACCTTTTAAAAGTAGTTTATTTATTTTGTATTTGCTTTAAGTGAAGTAATTAATTGATTTTTTATTGACCCCGACTTTACGTTTTCCCGAAATATACGTTTATTTTTTGTGCCGGTCCGACGAAAAACGTAAAATCAGGGCTTTATTGTATTTCAGAATAGTAAACTAACAATTTTTTCAGAAACTGCTATGCAAAACAGAAATCTATAAAGCTGCCATCAATAAAAATCCATATGAATAGCAATGTTTACATAAATTGAAATGTGATTCCTATTGTATAAGTTTGACATGAAGAGTTTCTTTATTAAATATAAAACTATAAAACGAAAACAAAAGCTTAGGTTACTATGCAAATCACATATGACATGATTTCATAAGAATGGAAAACATGATCGACATCTCAATAAAATTAAAAGGAAACAGAAAATATCATAAAACGCCTGAAAGACAAAAACAAAAGGAACAGTAAACAATTAAATTAAATTAAATAATAACTTACTTAACATATTGATCGAAATATTAATATAAAGGCAACTGATATCCAAAAAGATTTAATAAAGTAAGACAATGATGAATTTCTCGTCGTTAACTACAGTAAGTATACTTACTATCATGCCTCCCAACGCTGCCTTGCATCAGCGTTATGCATAGTTCATGTGAGAATATGAAGACTTGGGCCACATGTCCGTTTGCGCTCCTGCATCTTCTGAGGTTCCCTGGTTTCTACCTCATCATGGCGTTGTAACAAAATAAATTATATACCAAAATTCCTAATATACAATAAAAATTACATAACATGTTTGTTGTACATCGTAAGTTTTATGTAATTTTTTTGTACCATGTATAATTTATATTTATTGTTTTGAAATAACCATGTTGTCACATTGATTTAATTATTTTGTTCACAAATTAAAATTTAAAAAAAATAATACGGATCTCATATTTAACTAAGGCTTTAAATAGGTGTTCTAGTGCTCTAATTTAGCTTTCATGTATAGTGCTAAGCTATATCTGACGATTACAATTTGTCGATTTGTTTATCCCAAAAATAATGCATAAATTTATTGTCGTTCTGAATCATATCGCTAAGCTTAAACCAAATCTCCAGGAGACCAGGATGCCTTAAAAGGTTCTACAACTTCCACAAGAAGACGTAAAAAAGTAATATTGCACACTGCTGGCAAAATAAATGCAACACTTAGAAGGAATGGGTCGATTTATTTAAATTTTGCACACCTGTAGCATTGGTGGCATAAAAGAAACGTTTCAAATTGCAAGAAATACATCCCGAAGAACGCTGTTGTACAGATGGCTTCCTTGCCCCTCCTGGAGAAGAACTGTTCCGAACAGATTTGCAAGAAATCATCAGTTTGGCATCTGCATAGTACTAGAACGTTGACTGTAGATTTGGTGACAACAACTGCAATGTCTCGCACGACACCATGCACCTGTGCAACAACTCACGGAGTTTGACAGAGGTCGGATTGTGGGACTTCGAGAGGCTGGATGTTCTCATTGGCGTAGCGCGGTACAGATCGGTCATAATGTTTCTGTGGTGGCTCGACGTTGTCAGCAGTGGTTTACGGAAGGAACGTACTTACACAGACTAGTTCTGAACGACCATGCACTACTGACCCACGCCAAGACCATCGAATCGTACAAGAAGCTTTCCCACAGCAGGGATAAGGGCCAGAGTGGTGCCAGCTTTGTCAAAACGGGCTATTAGTAACCGTTTTCTAGCTGCAGGACTGCGGGCACGGATCTCTAGAAAGAGCCGCAAAAGAGCCCATTGGCGAGCCCAATGAACGTCTATGGTCTTTAATGATGAGAGCACATTCTGTCTGTACACCAGTGATGGACGTATACGTGTGCGGCGAAGAGCAACAGAGCGCCATCTTCCACAGTACATCCAACTACGCCGCACAGGTTCAATTCCTTGCGTTATGGTGCGGGGTGTAATCAGTTACAACTCGCGATCACCCTTAGTGCTTGTGGATAGAACATTGAACAGCATTCGGTACGTCCAGCAGATTGTGGAACCTGTTCTTCTGTCCTTCTTGCAACAGGAGGGTAACATGTTTTTCCAGCAGGATAACGCCCGACCACACACTATGCGTGTTAGCTTGCAGGCCTTACAACATTCGGCACTACTTCCCTGGCCAGCACATGTCCAGCACATGGATTTCCAGACTTGTCTTTAATTGAGCTGATGTGGGACATGATGGGACTTAACGTTCATCGTCGCTGCACGCCAGCTGCATCAATTCCACAATTACGTCAGCATGTTCAGGAGGCTTGGAACAACCTACCCCAAGACTATATCCAGCATCTTTATACGTTCTTCTGGACGTATTGTCTTGCAAAGTGAATCATTTTTTGCATGCCACCAATGCTACGTGTGTGCAAAATTTCAAATAAACCGACCAAATCCTTCTAGATGTTGCATTTTTTTTGCCAGCAGTGTAGTTATTTACAATACGAATAATTACAAAGATGACCCACGCTTTAAGCATTTGGTTTCCTTGTGAAAATGACTATATGATTTAAAGTTTAAATTCTCAATTAAACGCTTTCTTTAAGTACTTTAATTTTTATACTGAATGACAATTGATGGTACTTTAACTGACTCAGTAATTTGACTCTCTGTTTATGTTTTATATAATTTTATTGTGTTCGTTTGTAGCAGGCAGTAGTTTTTCTAGCGTTCAGGATTTCTCGTAGTGATCTCATTACAAACCAGCGGTTTTAGATTTTGCCAAATCCACCACAGTTTTTTAAATTTTACAAAAGAATTAAAAAATGTATAAACTTGATGCTGGATTCATATACGTTCAATTATTATTTAAACTTGAGATTTAAATTCATTCTTTTTTATTTTATTGGTTTTCTTTCAGTCAATTCATAATTGACTATAGTACACTCAATTGATTAATTTTTAATTTTAATCCACCGCTGAAAAGAAAGGATTTAGCTTGAATAAAATATTTTATAAATACATCAGAAGCATATTAAAATTCACACGAAGAAGTCAGAGCATTACACATTTAAAAGCTTAAGAAAGATTTTAAAGAATAAGAAACCGCTGATCCAAACATTTCTAAGTATCTTACATTAATTATAAATTTTTAATTGTTTATCGGGTAGCCCAGTATTAGACGAAATACAATTCGTTATAAATATATATCTGAACAATACTGCTTTATTAATTGTGGACATGCACCTAACGCGTTCGTTTTTTCGGTAATATCTTAAGGAAAAACATCTACTATGAAATAGACATTGTTTTAATTTTACCAAGTTTAGAAATGAAGCTGTAAATTTAGAAGTTTGACGATCTGCCTAAAGGAAGGAGGAGGAGATTAGTTGTGCAATGGAACTCCCCCGTGCTCACTGTACACAGATTCATCACAAACACCAATCCTTTTCATAGCACTTGGCACCTTGTAATTTTGGCTCATTTATTTGACGGCGAGAGCGTTTTAATTGCCCGTTGCCTGGTCCGAGCTTAAGCGGCCGGCCGATCATTAACCAGTCTGCCGCTTGACCCCGACGGCCTCCCTTCTACGCACACACACGCTCACTCCCCTGACCAAAATCGCCTCTAAACGACTCCTCTTCTTCCCCTTATTCACCAAAAAAGACTAATAGGCCCAGGAATGAGTGGCTTCTTTCCAAGTAACATCTCTCACCCTGGATTAATGAGCCCATGATAAAACGTCTCTGCCATGAAAAATTAGCATCGTTAGCATGTAGTGGATAAATGGAAAAGAAAAAAAAACACTGAAAAGTAGCTTTTTCTAAGTTACTAGAATGATGAAAAGCCCCTTTTGATATTTAGAATTAAAATTAATTAACTATACTTTATACATATATTATAAAGTTCTTTAATGGATTTTCCTTTCGAAAGGCTAAGCATGCCAATAAATGTTTCGTGTAATTATGTTTAACACTTGAATTTTTATTAGTTTTAAATTACTTAGTGATTAATGGCAATTCTTGATTAAAATTTACCGTCAAATGAAATCGAGGAAATTTCATAATTAGATTGTAAGGAGGAAATCCTTTAAATTTATTAAGTCTATAAAATTTAAAGACTATTAAATTTTTAATAAAACCACTTTAGTTTCATATGAAAATTGAAGTAGAAATCGGAGAATATTTATGAGATTACTTTATAAATAAAGCATAAATCGGACCTTTAAAGAGGAATTGTTTGCTGATACATAAATAATATGAAATTTCATATATAATAAAGGTTACGTTCATTATAAGGCTATTCAAAAAGATGGAGGAGATTTCAAATTTTATTTCAAACAAACTGTAAAATATAGAAATACTTTCTGCACATAATGGATGCAGAAAGGCGGAAGGCAATAGTAATACCTTTGGGAATTTTGCATTATGTCCTAAGAAGACTGTTTTGTGAAATTAGTTCGGAAACTTTTTGATGGTACCTCGTATAATAATTTCAATTTTCAATTTTATTTTTTTAAGTATAAACGAAAAAAGTTGAAAATGAACCTTTAACAACGAACACTAAAAAAAATAAAATAGAAAATTTGAAGATGGATACACGTAAACAAAACTTAAAAAACTAAATTAAATACAAAGCATAAAAGAGTTAATCAATTCATACAGGTACAATCAAAATCATATTGAGAATATGTGAAAACAGACAAAGAGCTGAAAATGACTAGTTGACATATTATCAAAGTAGTTTAACAGTTCATTACAAAAAGCAAAATAGTCACAGTTAAAATTGTCTACAAAATCACTCCGTTTGTTATACTCTAAAAATAATCTGGTGAACGGATTAATTGAACCATTTTTTCTGAACATAGCAAATATTTTAACATCTTTGATATATGGAAGCATTTAAGTTAAATACATTGAGAAAACTTGGGAAATACATGAGATTATGAATAGCTTTGAACAGAAAATCTAGATCATTCCTTGCTAAAAGTAGATATAAATGAAAGTAACCAACTTTTTTATGTATGTTGTCTATGTTAAAGTCCATAAGATGTGTAAAATTGTGTCTGAAAATAATTTTACAGAAGCGTGAAAACACAGTGTGAAGTTTTTTAATATCAGTTTGTGTTAAGTGATTCCACATACAGGAACAGAAAAGAAGACGTGGGATGACAAGAGTTTTAAATACAGAAGGTCATTCACACTTTATGAAAACGACATTAAAATCACTTTTACGTGCATGCAAATTTATCTGCGTGAACTAAAAAAAAATTAGTACATAAGCACGTGCTGGGATTATTATTTTGTTTTCATGCAACTATGACACCAAAAGATATAAATATTTACATCGATCAACTTTTCTTACAGATGAACATAGACAATGATCAAATTTACTTCAAGTGTTATGACAGTGACAATCCAAATTATGCACTCTAAATTTATATAAGCATAATCGCTTATAAATTTTATGCAGTATTCTATATTAGAATATTGTCTTTTTAACAATTAAACATAAATTATTGCAATGAATCCTGTTAATTATTGCCATTAAATTTCACTGAGTAATTTTAATTAAAAAATCCTCATTTTAAACTGACTTCAAAAAGGAGGTTATCAATTCGACTCGTATGTATTTAATATTGTTGGAATTGCACAATATTCGTATAGGGCAATGTTAGTTCTATGCGGGACCTTATATGCAGGGCTCTTTTTCTAAAAATAATTACTGCTGGTACTCAAAGGATTGCAATAAATTTTGAGGTCAAAAGACATAAAATCGGAAGTTGATGATATCATCATCACAAACCCATACCGCTGTGATCGGAAATCGATATTAGTGTCTTCGGAATTACTCTCTTATGCGGACTGAGGCAATTAAAAACCACAGCCATGCCTATGATGATTCTTATTGCTTATAGCAGCCTATTAATCTACCCAATTCAACCCACACATCTTCTCGCATTGTCGTGATACTCGCGTGACGATCATTATGCCAAGAAGACGAAATTGTTTTTGGAATAAATTCCAACAGATTATATTTAGTCCCGGAAATTAAGTTTCAAGCTTCCTTATTTCAAAATAAGTGCAAATTTTTGAAGCATAATCTACAAAAAATGCGTGCACAGAATATCGATATTCTCTTTTTATTTTGCTTTTGTTTTTCTTTTTCTTTTTTACTACGTAAAGACTATCGATACTTTTTAGACTATTTGCCAGCATAGTGTACCGGCGCATATTCGGCTGGTACAGAGCCCTGATTCTTTTCATGGTTAATTTTCTCTTACGGTATCATAGTATCTATCTCAGTAGAATAAAAAAATGAATTTTTGTCTTGTTAAAATAAATTAGTATTTACAATATTTTAATTGGGTATAAAAATTGTTTGAAGTGGCTATCTGATTATGTGTACGATGAAAGAGTATTTAGTACGGGTTTCTGAAAAGGCTCGTAATTGCTTCTGTAAAAGCTTAATTGACATTACACATCCGTATAAATATAATAATAAAGTTTAAATGAATTGATTTTAATGTCACAAAAACACAAATGAGTGAAATTAATAAAACAAAAATTATTACGAATGATTTTTACCGTTTACAATAAATTATAGAAAAGTGTTTCGTTTATTTTGTACTTCATATCGTGTTCGATAAGCAATAATTATTAAGTAAAGATAAAAATTTTAAGAATTTTAAAGAAATTTCTTTTAATCCTATAATGCATAAAATCGTCAAGATATTGAAAAGCAAAGCACAACAAAAGTATTAATCTAAGCCTTTTTCCCCCTCCCCCTGTATGGAAAAAATTTTTAAACTTATTTCAGCGATATCTTCTTGTTTCCTCCTTAAGTAAATGGTTTAACGACTCTGGCGCTGACATAAACTAATGATAAAACAACACTCAGGCATGTTAATTATGATAATGATGGTGGTGATTCGCTCTTTGGTTCAATTTAACGTAAACTTGCTAATGGTGGAAAAATTCTTATGAATAATTGGCGGTCTGAACCGCCATAGAAACCATTATCATTTATTAAACGTTACTTCTAACCCTTTATTACCTCGATAAGAGCCGGAGAAGGAAATAAGGAATAATACGTGTGTTATCAATGGGAAGAGATCGCACTTCCATTGTGCTACGCAGCAATATCCGGGGAATAAACATAATAATTACAAAAACTTATAATTAGTATTTTCTTAATTAATTATTTTAATTATAATATTCAAAGCCGTTTGTTGTTAGCAAACAAATATTTTTTTAACTACGTCAAGCTATTCTATCCGTTGAGCTCAATACATGGTTATTATTATCTTACGAGCATTTCTCCCGTGAAGAAATCAGGGATCCAAAAGAGATTTTATTTCAATGCAGTAAATTAGAACAGTTTTGTGCGCTGCAGTGCAAACCTGACAGAGAGGTTTGTATTCCATGAGAGCCTCCTCTCTCCATTGTTGCTCTCTGGTATTATTTTGTGTGTGCATAACCACTTGAAGTGAGTTGCGTTCGAATTTTGTGCATTGTAATGAAATCTCTTTTGGACCCGTGATTTCTTGACGGGAGAAATGCTCATTTTATAATAAGTTTGATTGTTAGAGAAACTTGCTGCTTCTAAATTTTTAGACAATTCTACTGCAACTTTGGATGGAACCGTCAATTGGCCTATTTTTAATTGTTTTTCAATGTTGTTCGTCTTCCGAAAAATACACGAAAAGCAAGTTTTAAACCTTTTATTCGAATTTTTTAAAATTCATATATTGGATTATAATGAAACAATTTGCCAAATTTGAGGCCCTTTGAACAACGGGAAGTGGGTTAAAACTGATTGAAAGATTTGAACGAAGTAAGCAGACAGATAGAAAGAAAAAAAGTACCTGTACAAAAGTAAAACTTCCTTGTAGATCGTAATGCGTTTTATTGCACTAATTTTGTGTACATAATATTAGAAGTGACAAAGCTCTGTAAACGAAGCCCAATTCTTAAGAAAATAAGAAAATAAAAAAAAACAACAAAAAAAAACAAAAAACTGCCACCTTCAAGTTCAATATTAGAGCTCCCCAATGTTATGAAAAGTGATTGATGAGACAGAAAATGTTTCACTGTAAGGTCTTATAGTAGACGCCAACATTTCAATCAAGAAACAAAAATTATTAATTTTTTATTTTATTTTTTTTAAACAATTAACTCCTTTATCTTGTGTTCAGCAAAATTTCTTAATTTCCCGCGGTGTTTTTATGCATATATCTTCTAAATTTTATATAATTTTTTTCTAATTTCTCTACCTATGTCTTCTATAGTACGAGGGGTGATTGATAAATAAGGTCTCCATGGCTGTAGCTTTGGACTCTCTTCTGGAGTACGATAACGTCCGCCCGCACACGAATCACCACAGACCAGAGGCGTTGCAGCGCCTACAGTTCAAACAAGAAAAATTTCAGTTCAAAAATGAAAGACTTTGCACATTGCGACTTTCACCACTTCCCAAAGAAGAAAGAGTCCCTTAAGGGACATGAGTTGGTTCTGACGGCGAGGTAAACGCTGCCATTCGATCCTGGTGTCGACAACAACTCCGGAATTCCTCTCCGACGGGTTCACCCAACTAGTCACGCGTTGGCGCAATGCTTGGAAAGGAATGGGGACTATGTCGAAAAGTGAATAGTGCATTACATAGAGGACAAATGTGAGTATAAGATACAAAAAAAATTTTGAAAATCGGTTAACAAATAAAAAAGTTACAGCCATGGAGACCTTATTTATCAATCGCCCCTCGTAATTTAGATTGGATCTATGCACCCGAATTCCGAGGGTGCCACCAGACTTGCATTTTTTTTTTTTTTGTTCCTAATGCAAATGAAGGAGTGTCGTCGATCTCCATTGTTACTCTCTGATAATACCATAAAGTGCTACCAAATTAACGCCATCTCTCGGTGGTGAAAGAAAATTCACGCAGGTACCATAGACGAGGAAAAGATAGAGTGCGCTATGCCTGCCACTTTCTCCTTTCCACTGCCCGCAACAACAGTTCCTCTTATGAAGAATTATATTCCTGAAAATGATAACCGAGACGGTCTTTGCATTGTAAACAGCGCCGCTTCGCTTTCATCCATCCCCAAATCGCAGTTATTTGCCCCAAATCGCAGCTTTTTGTCCCCAGTATTTTGTGTCGATGTCAGCATCCGAAATCGCTCAATGCGGCAAGCGAATACGTCCTCTATCTTACTTTTCCTCTTTGATGGTTACGGACATCTGTAATTATTATTATTAGGATAACAAGAACCCTAAAAACACAATGGCTTAATAACATATCGCAATTATATTATTTCGTTTAATCATGAAGTGCATTTGTCTTGGTACACTATCTATCCAAAAGTACTCGGACACTTTCGATTTTAGACGTTTTGTCGAGTATTTAGAAAAATACTTGACGAATTATCCTGAAACTTCAGGGGTGTAAATAGCATTTCACACCTCATATATTTCAGCGAAGGTTTTGTCACGAAGGCAAATAAGGGATCAGCAACAAAGTTAACCAAAAAAATAATGTTTGGGATCACCCTGTAAAAAATAATGTTTGAAATGCGTTGTAGCTGTAGCAAATGATTATGAGGTTTCTTTTCCTTACCTGTGTTGATTTGTATGAGAATAATCCTTATATTCATGGAGTTATAAAGGTTTCTTTAAAAAATTCGAAAAATTTTCATAAGTTATGTTAGATAAGAAATTGATACTGGTGTCCGATCCAAAAATAAACATTTGGACAAAACCCCTTATCGTTTTGTTTATTTTTGAGAGAAACTGAAATTTAAATTATGCAAAAGATATCTTGGTGTCGCTTGCGCATGCGCAGTAAAATATTTCATCATATATACCGTGTGTCTCAAAAGTCGCGTGCCAAATGGATTAATTGCCTGCTTTGATTTTGTAGGTGAAATAGTGAAGTAGAGGAATAACACTAAAAAGGAACAACGTGTAGAGCTGATACTTCGTTGTGGAGATCACCACAGAACATCTCGAGAAGCTGGAGACGAATTTCATCGCCAGCAACCTTATATTCCCAAGCTCACCAGCAGAAGAAAATGTGGATCGTGTAAGACATTGTCTTCGAGTGCATGGTGCACATTTTAAACATGAACGATAAGCTTGCGAAACCGTGTGAACGTAAAGCCAACATTCATAACTTTTCATATTGGCACGTGATTTTTGAGACACAAGGTATACTATTTTTACACACACTGGCCAATGAATTAGAAACCTTCGTTCAATATGGTATTGACCCTCCTTTGGCAGTAATTACAGAACATACGCGGTTTGGCATGGACTCTACAAGGTGTTGCAATGCAGATAAGGTAATCGCAGACCATGTATTCGTCAGAGAGACCTTCAGGTCCTGCAGAATAGACGAAAGCAGATGCCTTCAACGAATGTCTTCTTCCAACATGTCCTAAACATTCTCGATCGGATTCAAATCTGGATTTTGTGCTGGCCACGGCAGATGTTGCAACTCTGCAAAACGGTGTCATGTTCAGAAAACCACTCCTGTACAATGCTTTCTCGATGGACAGTAGCATTGTCGTCCATGAAGAACCCGTCACCATTTGGGTACAAATGCACCATTGCAGGATGGACTGGATCTGCAACAATGTTCAGGTAGTATTTGACTCTCACACGACTGTTAAGGAATATCATACCAACAAAACATGGCTCATACCATCACACCTCCTCCTCCTGCAGCTTGAACTGTGTTCACAACACATGAGGGGTCCATCACTTCATGGGGCTGTCGCCAAATTCTCTGTTGGCCATCAGTGCAAAACAATGTGTAACGTGGCTCGTACAACAACATCACCTTTTTCTAGTCGTCCACTGTCCAGTCACACCGTTGTTTACATAATTGCAGGGGAACTTTCCGGCTTGTTGCTGACACAAGGGGTTTCCTCACTGGCATGCGAGTTCCCATCCCTGTTCGCTTCAACTCTCGGCGCATTGTTCTGGAATAGATGGGTTGCGATGATCATTCATTGAAGTCTGCCATCAGTTGCTCCACAGTAGAACTTCGGTTTTGCCGCACAATCCGTCTCAGACGATGTCGGTCCCTTTCTGTGTTGATTGTTTTTGATCCACAATTCTGCCGTTTCGACAACGCTTGTGGATTCCGTTTCCACGCATTGAACACCTTGGAGACTTGACCTTTTGAGATACCGGTCGTTGTACTGTCCTGGAAATTGTAGCTCCAGCTAGACGGGCTCCCACAATAACTCCTTTTTGGAACTCAGACAGGTCTGCTGTTTTCCACATTTTGCTCAACTTGAGCAGCTACAGCTTGTTCCTACCCTGTACCTGCAGCTTGGAATGAGCATGTACCTCACATGTTTGCATTCATTTGCATGTCACAATCGTTTCTGACCTGTGACCCCGTTTTACATATCAGTACAGTAATTCATCACGGGTTTCTAGTATGCAGAGGTTTGCTGGTGCAAACTATGGCTCGTTCTAACCAGCTGGGCACGTCTTGTAGGAGAACCAAGGCTTGGAACTCGTTGATAGCAACGTGGGTAGGAAGGCGTAGGGAAATGTCTCTGCATTGGCCAGTGTGTGTATATTCCGATTGCAGGATCTTGTCTCTACAAGAGTTGGTCAAGTTTCCTGAAAATGGCATTGCATTAAGTTGCAAACCCTCCATGCTATAAACAAAAAATTTACGCACATTTTCTTTAAAGAAACCCTTTTATCTCTTTGAATGTACGTACGTACGTAGGCCTAATTGTAATATTGCTATTGCTAGAAATTACCTTTCAATAGCATTAGGCCTAACAGCAATTTCATTTTGATAGTCATAAAACTTTTGATAACTGTAGGCCTAACAACAATTAGTTGTTGATAACATTAGTTAGGCCTATGAATTAATTGCTATTGACAACAATTAGATGCTAATTTATTAGACCTAACCTCAATTCGCTATAACTAGAAATTATCTTTCAATAACATTAGGTTTAATAGCAATTTGCTTTTAAGTCATTAACTTTTGATAACTGTAAGCCTAACAACAATTAGTTGTTGATAATATTATTTAGGCCTAACAAGCACTTATTATTGACAACAATTAGCTGTTATTAGGCCTAACATGAATTTGCTAATGATTGGAATTAGCTCTAAATAACATTCGGCCTAACACATACATGCTATTTGTAGCATTTAGATTTTGATAATGGTAGGCCTAATAACAATCACCTATTGATAACTTTAGGCCTAACAGCAATTTGCATAAAGCAGCAATTAACTATTGATCACGATAGGCCTGCCAACAATTAGCAGTTATTAACATAGGCCTAACAGCAATTAGCTACTGAAAATAATTATTATTATCAATAGGCCTAAGAGCAATGAGCGGCAACAATGGGGACACTACTTTTTAACGGATGAAGAAAACTAATTTTGCATCACTGCATAATTATACACAGGAGATTTATTCTTGACTAGTTGTTAGGAACTGATTGATTTATTACACGTCATATTTTGGCATTGAAAATTTCCAATGAAACCTTCATTGTATCATCAGATTTCTGAACCAGTTTCGACCATCTCGAACTTATTAATATTCGTTATATTCATTTATGACTCGTCGTTACAAGTTCTTTGATGTACCACATGCCATACTAGCCTTTGAAAATTTCTAAAGGATAATGGCTACTTAAAAACATGTGCCAGTGAACCATTTCGACCATCTTCGAACTAAATTTATCGGTTGGTTAAACAGTATTTAATAACGTTATATTCGTTCATGGCTCGTCGTTACGAGTGGTTTGATATGTTACTTACTATCTATACCTTAGCATTGAAAATTTCTAGGAGTTATCATAATAGTACAATTAGAGCGCGTGCCATTGTACCGATTTCGACCATCTTCGAACTTGTCCGTGCCATTTTCCATATCTCTCAATTGGTGAAAACAGATTTTTAAAGTCTTTCATACTTTCCGACAAAATCGAGTTTCGGACGGACGGACAAGGCCAAAGCATTTCAAGCATTGTTTTTTACAGGGGTGATCCTAAACTTTACTTTTTTGGCTCACTTCGTTGCTGGTTCCCTATTTGCCTTCGGGACAAAACCTTCGTTGAAGTATATGTAGTGTAACATGCTCTTTTCACCCCTGAAGTTTCAGGATAATTTGTCAAGTATTTTTCTAGGTATACGACAAAACGTCTAAAATCGAATGTGTCCGATTACTTTTGGATAGATTGTGTATGTTTCAACGTTCTTTTGTAGGCTCTCAACGAGTTTTTTTTTTGTTTTAGACTAGTTCTACCTAAAGCTGTATATACAGGGTGGTCCATAAGTCTGTCCCCCCCTTTTATTTTTTGAACCGAAGCAGATATGTCAATTTTGATGAATCCAATGAATAGGAAGTTGTGGGTGGTCTATCCCATGGTGCACGTTTCATCATCCCAAATATGCAAATTAGGACACATTCAAAATTTATCTCAAAAACCGTAAGGGATAGAGAAAAAAACCCAATTGCAAACCTGTTCAGCATAAAAAAACAAACAAAACAAAAAAAAATCATCCAAATCGGACCAACCAATCACCCACAATCACGCGGTGACTGTTTGTAGCTTACAAACAGTTACACTGCACAAGGAAAACTGAATGTTGATATTTCCGCCATGTAAAGCATGCAAATCAAAAAATTAACATAAATTACCATACTCGCATTCACTTTCATGCGGAAAAGCAAATAAAAGGCATGTTTCAGCACACAGAAGACAGAACAATTCCAGGATGGCAAGCTACAATGTTCCGGAAATGGTCAACATGATCTTCTGATTGTGGGTCAACATGATCTTCTGATTTGGGATGATGAAAAGCGCACCATGGGATAGGCCACTGACAACTTCCTATTCATTGGATTCATCAAAATTGACATATCTGCTTCAGTTCAAAAAATAAAAGGGAGAGACAGACTTATGGACCACCCTGTATATAGGGTGTCCCGGGAGGTAAGCTGGATATTTCGTGTGGGTATAGAATGAGTTATTTTAAATCAAAAAATGTGTATAAAAAAAGAAAAAAAAACATGTATAAACTTCTCAATAAGAAACTTATTTAGATTACACCACGAGAAGAATACAGGTTACCTTTTACCTTTACAATTTTCAAAATAGCCGCCTGTCTCACTTACTGTTATTACGGCAAATTGCTGCTCGGGTAGCTTTGCCCAAATTTTCTAGTGAATTTGCTGAACATGTGGTTCAATTTTTTCCGAAGGTCCGCCGGTGTAACCGGTGTTCTGCAATACCCTACATCTTGTAGGGCCCCGCAGAGCTAAGAACTAAGATAAAAATTCTAGTAGGTCTATAAGTTCTCAAATCGATTATGACTGATATTCGAGCATTATTCGGGTTATTTTTTTCCAATTTCCCTAGATAATGAATGGAACAAAAGAATTTTGGAAAACCATATACTGCAACTTGGGGTGCAAGGCATTGAATCGTGAGAGTAACGCATCCTCTGTGCAGATTCTCGTGTCCAGGATGATGAGAGTGTCATCCACGTATTTCCTATAAAGAGAGATGGCACCTTCTTCCATTAGGGCGTCAATCCATCTTTCCTCCCCGTTAAGAAAATTTCAGAAACTATGGAGCTAGCTGGTGAGCCCATAGCTACACCGTCTAGTACTTGGTAAAATCGTCCCTTAAATTCAAAATAATTCTGGATTCAAAGAATCCAACAGTCGCATGGATGATTCTGAGGAGCTCGATAAGGTCCTTGTGTGCGTCCGGGTCCGTTCCGTCAACGTCAACTGGACGTCGTCAAAAATTAGAATTGAAGAACTTGGGATCTTTCAGAGTTGGTCAGTATACAGGGTCGGACACTTTGTTATGACCACCTATCCTCGAACATGTTGGAACGTACCATGGTATGCAGATGAAAAAATATTGCACATCATTAAAAGCTGACAACAGCAGACGTGTAGTAGCATCCGTTAACACAGCAATTGTCGCCATCATGGGCAGAGCAAGTGACCTCTCGAACCTCCAAAAGGGGATGATCATTGGCTATCGGACCAAGGGGGGGGGGGCAGCATTTCAGAAACGGCCACCTTTGTGAACTGCTCTAGGGCTGCCGTTGTGAAGGTGTACCGCGACTGGACGAACAAGGCAGTTTCGAGCAACCAAGGAGGTAACTGTGGGGCCCTACGGACCATCGACCTAGAGGCAAGCGTCGGTTACGACGCCTGGCCAAGACCAATCGGCGTGCCACTGTTGAGAAACTGGCACAGCAAATGAACAGCGGGGCCACTAGGCGTGTCAGCACCAAGGCAGTGCAACGATCCCTCTTGAGTTTGGGGCTCCAGAGCAGGCGTATGGTAATAGCACCCATGTTGACGCCTGTGCATCGCCGAAAACGCCTCCAATTGGCAAAGGGTTGCTTTCTCTGACGAGTCGCGGTTTCTGGTGAACAGAGTGGACGGACAATGGAGAATTCGCCAGGAAGCATCTGAGAACAGGCATGCCGACACCATCGTTGGCAGACGACAGGCTGGTGGGGGAGATGTGACTGTTTAGGGGATGTTTTCGTGGTATGGTCTGAGTCCACTGATACCGCTGAGGATGCACTGAATGCTGTTCGTTACCTGACGATCGTCGCAAACCAGGTACACCCCTTCATGTCGACAGTGTTTCCTCAGGGTGTTGGCACCTTTCAACAGGACAATGCTCCCTGCCATACTGCCAAAATTGTCCACGACTTGTTCGAGGAGCATGAGGATGAATTCAAGCTACTCCCATGGCCACCAAACTCCCCGGACCTCAATCCCAATGAACATTTGTGGGACCATCTCGATCGCCATATTCGCAAGGTGGACCCTCCACCACGCACGGTGATGGAATTACGGGATGCACTGATCGCCGAATGGTCCCAGATACCTTCCGAGGACTTATTGACTCTCTGCCACGTCGACTAGCTGCTGTGCTTGCCGCCAAAAGTGGATATTCTGGATACTAGCAGGTGGTCATATTAATGTGTCCCGACCCTGTATATTTCAAAGTTAAAACTCTGGCACTGCCAGTTGTGGCGGTCGCTTCGGGCATCTGGATACATGACTGAAATGGTTTGTAGGCACGCCATACTCCATGTCGAGATTGTGAGTTTACTGTGGTGTTTCCGAACACTCGTTCATGGGACTTTTTTTTGTTCTTTTTCATGTCAACAATCATTCATTTAAGTTTGTCCTCTTGGCTTCTTAAAAATTTGTTTGCCAAACCAGATATCAGCTTTACCTAAAAGAAAATAGGGATTTTGGTGAAGAGACGAAAATGAACGAGAGGAAAATTGAAAATCAAAAATTGATAACTGAAACAGATGGAGTTAATGTTCAGGTACAGAGTGTTTTTTCCTGGCATGTATAGAATTTCTACTTAATATCACTCTCTCATACTTTGTAAGACTGATACCATACTTTTTAACTGTCCTGCAAGTTATTGCATCGTAGTAACTGGTGAATATACATATCCGGAGTAGCTCATCTTATCCAATTAAAAAGCAAATTATATAAATAAATAATAAGAAAAATGTAGAAGATTAATCCTAATAATAAAGCTAATCTGGCAGGCCATGTTACCAAGGTATTCAATAAAGATAGATATTTGCTTAATTAATCTGTTATGATTACAAATTCAATAACGGGAATCATGAGATTGATTCAATTATCAGTAGTAGGCAACCAGAGTTACAGTCTAAATTAAAATGAAAATTAAATTAAGAAATTTTAATTTGCCTAAGCTATTGGATAATTCTAAATAAAGTGCAGATATCTCGTGGAGGTGAGAGAAAAAAATAGCAGACCATGATATGAGTCGAATTCAATGCCTGCTCTTCTATTATTCTTGGATGGCATAGGTTCTGGACCATGACCACCGGGATTATTAGCCGCCGGAAGTGAGCTGTCACCAAGTGTGGTGACTAAGAAGCCATCCAAGGCTCATGATCGTATGCATAGAGATAGATACATAACAGAGGTGGAACTCAATGCTAAATCAAGGGACTTGGGATCAAGTGCTCGCCAGGGCGGCGCTTCGATTCGCATGAAGAATAAGCAGACGACGTTGTTGCTTAATATGGCATTTCCAACGTTCTGTGTGCTTAAATAGAGCGCGCGTTTCATATTAAATTTTAATTTTCACACTATTCTTCTTTTACTCCTGGAGAGTGCTCTTTCAATAATAATAATAAATTTTAAAATGAAAAAAAAATTATGCCCTGCTACACCTTTGTCTTTTTTTAATTTTATGAATTCTTATTTTAACTTTTTATTTCACTTTTTAAACCAAAAAGGAATACTTTTTTTAAGGTAAAAACAAGAATGGATAAGGGGGTAAAAATATAAAGTTTTTTTTTAATATTTTATTTTATTTTTAGTAATTTTAGGAGGACAAACGAATAAGTTAAAGTAGAAAATTAACTGTTGTAGATTATATTAAAAAAACAACTTAATTGTTTGAAATTTTTAGAATTTGAAATTTGAAATTTATTCATCCAATAAACAAAGGGCCTAGAGATGTATACAAAAATAAATTTCACTTTTGTGAATTCATTATTTCTTTTATTAAGATAATTTCAAAACTCTTTTGGCATACTTTAATTTTTTGTTTGCATATTGTTTGGTTAACATTTTTAAATACTATTCTATTCTTACATATTTAATCATGATAGTTGCAAGTACAATTCAGCATGAGAATGAGAACATTATAGTGATTTCCAAGAAATAATTGGATGGATTTCTTGCAAAAGTTTTTCTGCCTTAATCTTTCAACCGAGAAGTAAAACACCCATTAAAATCATATGATGTTTAGGGTTGTTTTAATAGTCAAAGTTTTATTGGACTGATTTGTTTTTGTGAACAGCCGGTTCCATACAGAAGTTTATACAGAAATGATGGAATTCTTTGTCACTCTGAGAAGATGTTATTTTCAAACAGGATAGTGTACCAGCTTATACATCCAAAAAATCGGAAAAGAGAAATAAGTGTCCTGAAATGGCCAGGAAAAATGCCTGCCATGAATCTAATCGAAAATCTATGGGCAATCATGATAAATAGAATACAGAAACCGTTGACAAAGGACAAACAAGAATGATTTTACCGCCAAAGCGGATAAAGGGAGCACATTTTCTAGTTATAGCATCGTACATGGATATATAGAATTAACCAACATTTTAAAACACTTGAGAGTAAATAAATAAATATGAAAACTAAATTGTAAGTTACTATTTAAATAGGCTAAAGTATAGAAAGAATTTAAAAGAATAAACTTGAAGAATGAAAGGTAAATGGAGAGTGAAGTTATTCCTCATACATTTAAAACAATAAAAGTACTTTAATTTGTAAGAATTCTCACATAATGTTAAACGAAGTGAGCCTCAATTGCTGAAGCGTTATGTGTAAGCATCTATTAGATTTTCATATTAAATTACTAAAGTCTTTCTACGTTATCATCTACTACTAAAGCAAGCGATTAACTACTATTAAATTAATTAGTAATGAGTTTTGGATACCATTAAGCCTAAGAGCACTATGCTCTTGATTCAAATAAGCTATGGATAACAAAAGATCTAATAATGCGTAAGGCGTTGGTTGATATATTACACGCCATATCTTAGCATTGAAAGTTCTATAAATTCTGTATTGTACCATTAGGGCACGAGCTATAAAACCAATTGGCACTATCATTATTTACCATATGGCACCTTTAAGGAAGGTGCTACTAAACCAATACAATTATCATTATTTACACGTGATATTCACTCGTGGCACGTTGTAACGAGTGGTTTGATATATTACATGCCATATCTTAGCATTGAAAGTTCCAATGATACCATATGGTATAATATGGCAACATTAGGGCACCTGCTATTAAACCAATAACCATTATCATTATTTTCTCGTGATATTCACTCATGGCACCTTGTTATGAGTCGTTTGATATATTACATGACATATCTTAGTATTGAAAGTTCCAATGGTACCATATGGTTTCATAGGGCACCATTAGGGCACATGCTACTAAACCAATAACAATTATCATTATTTTCTCATGATATTCACTCATTACATGTTGTTACGAGTCGTTTGATATATTACATGCCATGGTTTAGAATTGAAAGTTCCAATAGCACCATTAGGGCACGTGCTACTAAACTGTTAACCATTATCATTATTTTCTCGTGATAGTCACTCATGGCACGTTGTTACGAGTCGTTTGATATATTACGTGCCATATCTTAGCATTGAAAGTTCCAAGGGTACCATATGGTATCATAGGGCACCATTAGGGCACGTGCTACTAAACCAATAACCATTATC
>JAHWFO010055737.1:319076-331498 GCA_023313115.1 Rhysida immarginata | reverse complement strand
GTTTAGAATTGAAAGTTCCAATAGTACCATATCAGGCCATAGGGCACTATTAGGGCACGTGCTACTAAACTGTTAACCATTATCATTATTTTCTCGTGATAGTCACTCATGGCACGTTGTTACGAGTCGTTTGATATATTACATGCCATATCTTAGCATTGAAAGTTCCAAGGGTACCATATGGTATCATAGGGCACCATTAGGGCACGTGCTACTAAACCAATAACCATTATCATTATTTTCTCGTGATATTCACTCATGGCACCTTGTTACCAGTCGTTTGATATATTACATGCCATATCTTAGCATTGAAAGTTCCAATGGTACCACTTGCTACCATTAAAATACGTACTACTAAACAATTCAGACATCATTATATACCGTTATATTCATTTATGAGACATTTTTGCACGTACACGTGCCATTAGACCGATACTTGCTATCACTAGTTACTCTTATATATTCGTTCATGATATGTTGTGACAATTTTTTTGATATATTACATGCAATATCTTGTTATAGGAAATGTTTAAGAGGGTATCATAATGGTACCATTAAAGCACGTACTTATTCCTGCTATCTCACGTTCGTACTTCTGCGTACTCTGTCCCATTTTAATGGATTGGTGAAAACAGACTGTGAAAAAGTTAATTCGTTTTCAAGTTATCGTAATAAATGCTAAGATCCCTAGGAATAAAAAAATTCTCTTGATTTAGGGACCGAACTGCCATTTTAATAGTCGTCAAACACGTGCATCCTGCACGCACACCATCTTATTAACGTTTAGAGCACGCGCAGAGCCGAACCCATGTTCTCAACACGCGTTTTACCAAATGCGAGGATAATTCGTTTCTTCCAGCAATTCAAGACATGATTGAATGAATTGTGAGATTGCAATACATGTAATTCAATACATGCAACGCAATGAATTGTGGGATTGTCTACAGACGGACGGACGGACAGGTGGACAAACCGATCACATAAGCACATTTCTATATATAGAAAATGTGCTAAAAAGATCTCACTGAATGCATCCAAAGTGTTAGAAATATATTACACATGAACCTTGCCCTGTCCTTACTAATATCATCGCCCAAAAGAATTAGAACTGTTATTACGGCAAAAGGTGATTCTACAAACTGTTAAAATCAATTATCTATATAAAAAAAGATAAGATATTTCCGATTTAGCAATAGGTTAAATTAATTTTATTTTCGCTGACGCATTTTGTAGCAACAATGTCTTCAAAGCAGTGATTAAATTTAATTGTTATTTTACTGATTTTTTTTATTAATTTGTGCATTTAATTATTTTACTTTATTTATTCATTTAGCCAAGTTTATTTAATTAATTATTAACTTTATTTTATTTTGTTTTATTTATTGCATATGTTTATCATTTAATCAATCTATTCTTATTTATTTTATATTTTAATTAAACATTAGCTATTTTTTATTTATTTAATTTATTTTTAACAAATTCCATCATAAAAATTTTATTTACTCATATATATTTATAATTTTGTCATTAAAACGCCAAAATGCAGAAAACATTAGCAAGCAGTCTTCATAGCGCCGCCATCTTAGTTTGACATAAAAAGCTATGAGTTTGACCCCCCTGATCGTATGTCACAATCGGAGAGCAAGCTTGGCATCGGAGGTATGCCATCTCTTGCCAGTATCCAAAGGCACAGCGAATTTCCTGAGGGAAATCGTAGGCATAAGCGTTATAGGAGAAAACGGAGGAAGCGGCGCAAAAAGGTGCGCGAGCGGACAGGAAAAGAGCAGGTAGTTTTAAATCTTGGAGAGAGAATTTGCAACCAAGCGAACAGGACGCAAAGAGATTGCTCCCGTAGAAATTTCGGCGAGCGTCGATGTTCGAGTTTTTGGAATGGAAGGGGAGGTCTTGAGCGACCGTCATGCTCCGCCAACGACTCCGAAACGGGAGGTGAAGGACTCTCACGCAATAAAACGTATTCGCAGACGCCAATGAATGCGCGTGTGCGTGCTTCATTGCTAATCGTATTCCCCTATCCTATGAACTTATCAGTGTCCGACCAAGAAGCCCAGCTAACAGAAGTATTCCACAAGGAAGACAGCGAGCCGATAATAACGACGTGCGAGGAGCCACAGAGGATTGCAACGTCGGTTTGTCCGCCAGACATCGAACTCACCGCCCCCCGTATTGTCGTGACTCCAAGCGGCTTCCCAGCTACCGGGACGTTGGTCGTCGTAGCCGTTTTGGAAGCCGCTGATTTGCAGCAGCTTCATCCATTGGACCCAATACTGATACCGGCGGAACCCAGCATATGGATAACGCCATGGACGCAAGACGCCTTTTGGCGTCATGGTTTGGGCGCCCTCGTGCCCTATTCAAGGTGGGTGGAATCTCTGTCCTTATGCTATAAACTCGGTTGTAACTTTGTCTATTCTCCCTCAAGTTGCTTAATTCAACCCGTTCGAGCGTGTTGCTTAAACGCTAAGCGCGAGGCAGCTGAGAGGGGCTTAAAATTAGAAATTTGGCGTGGAATTCTTCCCCCTTCATCAGTTTAAGCACCGTACACGGTTGGCTGAGCGTAATTTATTGGTTAAGGTTTTTCCGCTTAAACTGCGTACTCATTTTGTTTCCTTTAACGTATCTTACAGTTTTTTTACGGCTCCAAGCCAACTTCTAAACGCGATTGCGTCGCCGTTTTCGAACGGTGCAGCAGAGGCAGCGTCACCCGCACATCAGGAAAATTCCGGACCTGTGTCCAGCGTCCCGAGTTGTTCTTGTTTATAGATAGCCGTTATGTCCGCTGTGATTGCATGCTTCAAAATATTTTTTTTTGACTTTGCGATAGTTGTGCTGCTATCCAAATAATTCTTTGTTAACGTTATACTGCGTATGGTCGCAGTTTGATTTCTGCCACTTTCATTTCCATCCCATTGGAAACGAGGGTGGATGAAGTTAGCTTGACATTATTGTGTAATCTCTTAATTTTAGAGAGGGGGCGAGCGTAGTTGCTCAGTCCTATTACTTGATCGTTTGTGAATCTGAGGACCTTTTCTTAGAGGGGCCAATATTATTCATGCCGTAATTTAACGTCGTTAACGACGTAGAGGGCATGAGGTCCGTTACTCACAGTACTAATTTACACTAATAAAATTGTTTGTAAAACGGGGATTCATTCCGCCGTTTGGGGCAAGGCTAAGGACATAGGCGTTTTTTGCGTATAAGTAAGATCGTAGCCCTCATATTAGTATTTGTTTTGTATTTATCATTTTTTTTGTTTGCTTAATAAACATGTTAAACCCAAAAGATATACTCTCTTGTCTGCATTAGTATTCTTATAAATTCCACTGCGCAATACCTTTCTGTACGTGACATGAGCTATAGCACGATTATTTTAAGGCATGTTAATATTAAAGCACTATTATACTTCAACTTCAATTATAAGTAACTAAACATCTTTACAAGTGACTCATACATTACCCCACATTAATACAGGATATTTCTAAATTAGCTCCCGTAGTCTATATGTTTATTACTCAAAAACTATTACAGATTTTAACGTGATTTTTTTTATAGACAAAGAAAAACTCAAAAAGTTTCTCATCCTCGCGTGAGTTGAAAATGACACACGCGTTTGGCGCGAGGTACCATTGTTAGCGCGTTGTTCCATTTTTCGCAAGACATTGTAAATCATGGCGAGTATTCACAAAAAAAAGCTCAATGCGTGTTATGGCTTGCAGAATTTAAGTCAATGATTACACTTCAAAGAATGTTCAAAATTAAGTTTAAAAAGGATCTTCCAAATCATAAGTAAATAAAGCTATGGCATGAAAAATTTTTAAACATAGGAAACATGTTCCGCAAAAAGGGTGCTGGTAGACCTTCAGCGACACTACAGAGAGTAGAACAGGTCAGGGAGGCATTCGATCGTAAATCACTTCGCCAAACGGTTCGTCAACTTCATATGCCAATGCAAACCGTACATAAAATAGTGAAGCACCGCTTTCGTCTTACACCCTATAAAAGCCAGATGACCGACCAAAGCGCAAGAAGTTTGCTGAGAATATGCTCCAAAAAATCTATAATGATCTCACCTTCCTTGAGGACATTTTGTTTTCCGATGAGACTACATTCCATACTTCCGGAGCAGTAAACCGACACAACTAAAATCCCCAAAATCCCCACGTTCTAAGGGAGCACATACGCGACAGCCCAAAGGTTAATGTTTGGTGCGGTTTAATGCATGATCGAGTAATCGGACATTTTTTTTTCGCTGAAGACACCATTACCGCTGCAACCTACCTAGATATGCTGGAGAAATACCCGATTCCACAAATGCAAGAACTGCAGCCCAACATAGTGTATCAACAAGATGGGGCCTGCAAGTTAGGCAGTGCCTTGATACGAACGTTCTAGGACGATGGATTAGAAGGGATGGGCCAATCCCTTGGCCCCCTCTCTCACCCGATACGAACCTTCTGGATTATTTATTCTGGGGATATGTGAAAGACAGAGTGTACAAGACCAACGTTGATGACATTGAAACTCTGAAGAACAGAATAATTGAAACAATCGCTGAAATCACCCCCGAAATGCTAGTCCGAACATGGGAGGAAATTGAATTTCGCTTTGACATCCTTAACGCCATAAATGTGGGGAATATAGAAATTTATCAAGGTGTGCACATTGAAACACTTTTTGAGTTTTTCTTTGTGAATATAAAATATTACGTTAAAATCTATAATAGTTTTTGAGTAATAAACATGTATAACACGGGAGATATTTTAGAAACACCTTGTAGAACAGATACCGCCTATTTACATGAAACCTGACTTGCCCGTTGAAAGAGCCGTGCTCGGACATCAACAACCGATGCGATTTTATAGTTTTGTCTTAAATTTTGAGAGAAGCAATAGTCGGGTGACAAATTGTGGGCATGTCTATTCGTGAAATATCGGGAAAGTTAGTACAGCCACGTTCAACTATTGGTGATTTTGTGAATAAACAAAACACTACAGGCATCAGAACATGTACACCCACGTCGGATGATCTCCAAAACTCACTGAAAGAGACCGACGGGTGTTGAACCTCGAGAATCATAAAAACTAAAAGAAGCCACTCCAAGTCATATACAAGGAGTTCTAAACGGCAATAGAATTTCAATTAAGGCATCAATTACAACATTTTGCGGAAGGAAATGTGCGCACTCGCCATTCACGGATATGTAGCCGCACACAAACCAAATATCTCGCCAAACAAAAACGCTGCCAGACTCCAGTAGTGTTTGGATTTTCGACATTGGACTATCGAAAAAGTGTAAAATATTTTTCTGGAGTGACGAATCACGCTGCACTTTCTTCCAGTTGAATGAGCGTGTTTGGATTTGGCGGATGCTAGGGGGGAGGGGCACGTTTTACCTGAACGCTTCGTTTCAACCGTGAACGTTGGTGGAGTCATTGTGTGGTTTGGGACTTTTGCATATGGTTGAAGGTAATGTGAACTCTAAAGCTTACCAGGACATTTTGGATAATCGGATGCTTCCTACGCTGTGGGAATTAATTGGTAACGATGATTGTTATTTTCAAGACGATAATGCTCCAAGTCATGTTTCGGTCTGCGTCAGGCACGTGCACATAAACATGAAGATCAATTGCCTTCCGAGACCCGCACAAACCCCTGATATTATTACAATCTAACATTTATGGGACGAGTTGGAGCGGCGCATACGGGGGACGGAGCCATGTCTGAAATTCACTGCGACATGGCTAGGTTGTTACAGCAAGATCGGAATCAAATACCGAAAGCTGTTTATCGGAACCTTGTAGAAAGTATGCCTAAAAGTGTGGTTCACATCATTTCGGCACACGGAGGTCCAAGAAGATATTAATTTATATTAAAAATACAATATCAATTTTCTTGTATACGTGCACTGTCCGTTCCATTTTTGTAGGGTAGTGTACACGGCTTCTCATAAAATTCGATCAAGAGAAAGATAAAAACGTGTAGTGCTAATTAAAAGTCTCCGGCAATCCTACAAGGATCATCAGTCACGGTTCAGGAGAAAGGAAAGCTAAACAGCGTTTAATTAATAACAACAAATTTTTTAATCATTTAACTGTCACAACAAGCAATTAAGAAATTTAGTAATTGTATAGGCTGTATAGGCGGCCCTTGGTCACAGGTTAAATGTTACCGGGGGTTGGCTCCGTTTCTAATGTTATATTTTAGTAATTTAAAGAAACCTCGGTTTCGAGCAAATAAACAATAGGAAAACCTGACACAGTTTTAAAAATTAATATATTAATTTTGTATATTTTTGTGTGTATGCTTTATACGGTAAAACTTTGTTTACAACAAATTAATTGTGCAAGAACCAATAGGCCTTATACGCCGAGTTCCGCCTTTTCTTTATCCAACTAGAAAGCATAAAAAAACACCATGAATGTCGACCCAAGATAACAGAAAATCTTCTTTCTATGTCGCAACTTTTTGATTGACAACTCAGGCGACGGATTAGGCGGCCCGAGATTCAACTCGAGCTGAGTCAATGGTATAAACAATACAAGAGGGGGAAAACTTGCTCCCCGTTCTCAATTATTCAAAGCAGCAGCCCTGGCTGTTTTAGTTTCTGATATTAGGAGAAAGACCCCTGTCCCAATGGAATTACAGTTGTGTAATCAATGACTGACATCCGTTCAAATTTTGATGACCAAACTACCCCTTTAAGACGAGAAGACTAGGATAATTTGATGTGACATCACTTTTTGAAAAGTTAACTTTAATGAACTGAAATCGAGAATTAGGTGTAAATCCTCATATTTTATAAATTTTGAATAATCTGATTACACTCTTCAATTAATAGAATAAGCTTCATACCCTACCTTGATAAAACTTTATTATAAAATTTTAGTTCACGTTTATACTTCTCTCAATCCAAATAACTCTCATTGTTCAATTTCTTATTAGGTTAATATCCTGCATAAATCATTTACGAAACGTTTACATCACCAGCAGCTCTCAACGCTAGATTCATGTCAGCAATTTCCATTCACAGAAAAGAGTTTCATCTTTATACAAGTTCGAATTTTGATAACAAATAAATTAAGTGTAGACAGCAGTTTTGCTATTACTGGAATTATAATCGCGTGCTTATGTGTTTATTAACAAAGTACACTACTCTACAGGAAAACGCAACACCATGAAAATTGTCTTGCAGCACCATTTCAGGGTATGCTTAGAGAAACAAGCTAAGCAAATACTTACATTTCCAGTCAATGATATTTGAAACTGCAATAAAATGGGGACAGATCTTTTAAGTTAAATTTTCAGAGTTACTATCTAAAGTGTGTGCTTATATTCGTGAAAGAAACGCCCTGAGTGAAAATGCCTGAAAAACACCGTCTACGACAGTTTTGAATTTTTGAAACGTTGCATGTTATTGTGCAAAGAATATGGTTTATGTCTTCGGGATCACTAAACACGAAAATGATGCTTAAATTGATTAGTTAGCTCTTGTTTTCGAGATAACAGCACTTATTACATGTCAGTTCTCCACACATAAGTATAGTAGAAATTGTCGGGGTTATTTACACATGAACAGAGCATTTTTTTACTTGTCTATAAGCGCCAAATGTCAGATGAAGTTATACCACAATTATCATGGAAGTACTTCCTTACACATCAGCAATACACAATCACTGTCATTCATCACTTCAAAAGAACTGAAAACCCATCCAGGGAACATCACCACTGATCCCCTGATGAACACGCTAGAACACGCAGAGCCAATAGCAGATCACATAATGTCCCCGTGCTACGAGAATGCTGCCGACATTGTGAACGTGGCTACCCAATATTTAATGGAAAACTCCGTAATTAAAGATCAGGTCATGTTTGCAGTGCAAACACTACAGCTAAACTAGAAATTTCAATCTTATTTTCGAATTCATTGACCTCTAATTAGTCAAAATTAGCTACTCTCATGTTCAGAATATTTTGTGTCTTGAACAGCGTTTTGGATTACCTACAGCTGATTGATCTTTACGTCGTATTACAGCTGAAACTAATCGGGCTGCAATAACCGTCAGTCGAATTTGGAAGCTGTGTTCTGGAACACAAAATGTGGATCCTCGTAGAGGAACTGGAACACATAAGTAAATGTAATAATGCACAGATCGACGCATGCGACGTCAAGCCGTATTGATTTCATAATTCAAAGATATTACAGCTTGACATCCTGTAAACCCAAACTATTTACAGAATGTATAGACTGCAATATCAATGGAACCTCTTGGATATTCCAGTATCGATGCAGACACTTCATCCTAGGGAAGCTTGTACACAAGGTGATATTGCGAACACTGCCTTTAACACCTAACCATCGTAGTGCACTAGAGCTACTTGGCGAAACGAAAGGCATACTCTAGTTTCAGCATAGAATCTCGTTTCTAACTCAGTATGATAACCATCGAGCGAGTCTGGAGGCGATTAAACAGGGCGATCCAAAAGTCCAGTCTTCGAAAGATATATGTATAAAATGAAACCATTAAACATACCGGCGTCAAATTTGCAGTGGCTATTCTTTAATCAACTCGACACTGACTGAGCCTACAGGAAATGTTTAAAGTGGCCCCCCCCCTCCCACATTTTTTTGCTTGCACAAACGAACGCGCCGGCACATATTCTTGTTTTCCTTCGAAATTACTCGGTCCTCAAACAGATTGCACTCGTTCCATTGAGATTCGGGCTCCGTAGCTCCGTCCTGTTGATAATAACCTTGTCTGTATCCAATATCATATAACTGCTCTATATAATGTTCGAATGTGTTGCAATAGCGTTCCGCATTAACAGAAGTGCAACGCGTTTCCAGCGTTGGTATGTTTAATGGTTTTCATTTTATATTATACAGGGTGAGGCATTTATCTTGAGACAACTGAATATCTCTGAAACTAAGCATTGTACGAAACAATGTCCAAAATCAAAATTGAATTATTTCGCGGGGGAAATTCATTAGTTAAAAAATAACCCACTCCCTTGTGAGGAGGGCTGGGGGGAGGGGGTAACTTTGAAATCGTAATAGAAACCCCTATTTTTAATGGTATATTCAGATTATACACAATATTCGAGAAATGTTTTATTCTTGGTGTTTTTTCAATTGATCTAACCGTTTAGGAGGTAGAGGCCCTGAAAATGTGGAACTTTTAAAATTTTTAGCCCAATTTTATCGATGAAGACAAAGAGATAGAGAGTGGTTCTTACAGACATTCCTATTCTACTTTTTAATGGTCTTTAAGAATCCGAAGTCAGAATTTCAAAAATCCAATATTTTTAAATACACACGCATAGACTAGGTCTCCATAGGACTGTTGATCCCAAAAGTTTACTTGTCGACTAAAAAATTTGTCTTGAAAGGCTGAGTATTACAATGCTTAGTTTCCGAGATATTCAGTTGTCTCAAGATAAATGCCTCACCCTGTATACTTTGGGTGAACTGATTTTTGGATCACCTTGTACTGTACACTCTTTAGTGTGATAGGAGGAAAATATCGTCCTATAAAAAGATTGCTTAGAACCTCTCATATATAGAGAAAGAAAGTGACAATTAGTAAGCGGAAGTACACTGCAATCTGACAAGTACTGTAGCGCGGCTTTGGTATATGAGAAAGCGGTCTCTTTGGATAACTAGCACCACTATTAGCAAACTCTAAGTTGCATTCTTGATTGCGACGAAAGTAAATGTAGTGAAGTATTCAGAAAAGTTTGTGTTCGGTATGAAAGCTATTAGTGGTTTCAGAAAGTTAAAAAGGAGCTCGCAAGGAATGCACTTAGGTGTAAGCTATACAAATTGACATCCTCATCAAAATATTTAAATGGAAAATAGAATGTGTAAATGAGTCATTAAATTTTATTGTGAATAATTTTCATACACTGTGAATTAATAGTTCCTAGGGATATTACTACATTACTATATTGACAACCGTGAGTGATAGTTCTCTCAAATTTTTAAGTAAAATTGAATGCAGTTTCAAAAATTTTAAGTAAAAGTTAAAAAAACAATCCATATGTGGAATTAAAATTTCAAGGTATTATCACGCGTTGAAGGGCTGAGTATTACAATCGTATTTCGAGGTAATTTATCATGTCTTGATATTTAAATATAAGCTGCATAAAAATAGTTATTTCTCATCACAGCAATCGTCATGGCAAATATTCTTCTTATAATTGCTTCTTGTTTCCTTATTGAATGATTTATAAATCATCTTTGAGGAGAAACATTCTTATTCCTTTAAATACATACTGTAATTTTTAATAGACGTTTAATACTTTTTAGGAAATTAAAATCTTGCATTAATCCTTATTTTCCTTCTTCGCGCACTTAAATAATGAAAACTTTCAACTTATACAACGTCAAAGTTTAAAAACTAACATTTTTCAATAACAAAGAATAATAAAGCAGTTCTTAAAAATGAACATTTCACAGGGGAAAATTTCAATTAGCCTTACCATTACCATTTCTGTTTTCATAATTGCAATAACCATTAATAATGAATGTGAATTGTGCTGCTTCGTTATGATATTACTTTAAGGCTTCACGAGATTATTGATTCAATACATTAGTGTATAATTAGTTTATTTTGTCTTATATAATTTTTAATTTTATTCCTAGATTATGATTAATACTCGCATTTGGCTATCTTTTCGCCACTTCATCTGCGACGATTTTATCAGCGTCTTCCCCTTTTTTAATTACCTACATAATTTCATTGGCCTTTTCATTACAAATTAATTAAATAGCTATTGAACTCCCAACATCATTAAAATTAATATCATCGCATTATTATTTGAATCACAAGTTTGATTTACTTAATTTATAAAATATTTAGAAAATTTAAAAAAATAATAAACTTGAAGAACAACAAATTAGCTCAATATTTTTACTGAATTCAAAAAATAAAGTTGTTGTAATGTTTGTCGAATAGTCTACATTGTAAAGCGGGGCGAACACGTAGCGATGTAGTCAACGGAAAACCCTTGATCTAGTCAACAGTGACTGTTTTCGCTTGACTAAGTTGGGTGAAAAGAAGAAATCGCCGTTGACTCTAGTCAATGCAAAATTTCCTTTGGCTAGATCAACGACAACTTAGTCAAGCGATAGCAGCCAATCAGAATGCGTTACAGAACACGTTATCACTGAGATTATGGCGACGAGACGTGGTTTCAGTTACACTGGATTTAAATAAACATAGAAATCTCATCCCTTTTATAGAGGTGAGTAAAGAAAAATTTTTAATATTTTTTACAAATATTACAAGACAATTTAATATTTAACTTTAACTATCCTTGCGCATGCGCTGCAAGAATTTGCGTGACATGTTTGTGATCACGATTGAGGATTTGAGATCACGTTTTCGCACGTAACTGAGATTGTCGTTGACTTAGTCAAACGAAACTTAGTCAACCGCTTGACTAAATCACTACGTGTTCGCCCCGCTTTAGTTATGAAATGGAAAACTATCAATAGGGGGAAAACAATAAATGAAAATAATTAGATATAAATTAAAATGTTTGTATGGAGTCAAATACTCAGCAGTTCGAATAGTCCGATGTATGATCCGATGACTTCAGGATGCTCACTGTAGTATTTCCTCTGATGTTGAACAGATGTACAATTAACAAAAGTTCCGATGAAGTCTTCTTTGAAATACTACAGTAAGCAACTTGAAGTCTTGAGATCATACATCGCACTATTCGAACTGCCGAGTATATCACTCCATACAACATTTTAATTTACAGGGTGTTTCTAAATTATCTCCCGTATTATACATGTTTATTACTCAAAAACTATTAAAGATTTTAACGTGATTTTTTTTATTCACAAAGAAAAACTCAAAAAGTTTCTTAGCATGCCTTAATAAATTTCAATGTGCTTCCCATTTATGACGTGAAAAACGTCAAAGCGAAACTCGATTTCCTCCCATGTTCGGGCTAGCATTTTGGTGCGGTTTAATGCATGATCGAGTAATCGGACCTTTCTTTTTCGCTGAAGACACCATTACCGCTGCAACCAACTTAGATATGCTGGAGAGCTACCTGATTCCACAGGTGGAAGAACTGCAGCCAAACATAATCTACCAACAAGATGGAGCACCTCCTCACTGGGGCTTTTAAGTTAGGCAGTGCCTTGATACGAACTTTCCAGGACGATGGATTGGAAAAGATGGGCCAATCCATTGGCCCCCTCGCTCCTCCTTTGGGTTTTTTCTTCTGGGGATATGTAAAAGACAGGGTGTACAAGACCAACGTTGATGACATTGAAACTCTCAAGAACAGAATAATTTAAACAGTCGCTGAAATCACCCTCGAAATGCTAGCCCGAACATGGGAGGAAATCGAGTTTCGCTTTGACGTTCTTCACGCCATAAATGGGA
>JAHWFO010055737.1:265115-294076 GCA_023313115.1 Rhysida immarginata | reverse complement strand
ATATATAGATTAGCAGAGGACCAAGTGTTGCCCGGGATAATTACACTTGTAGCTAACCAGAACAATCTCAAGAAGTTAAATTATAACTCCAAATTGGTTAAATAATAACTCAATCAGTACAACACAGAGCGAAAGGATTATCCATCCTACGAAAAAATCCGAAAAACAGGAATTCCAGGTGATACACCGGGATTTTATTTAACTTCTTTTTGACTTGCCTCAGGTTAAAATGATATTCATATTCACCACCAGGGAACATTACTGGATACTTTAGACCCAAGTTTTTCTTTGTCCTTGACGTAGAAGCTCCTATAACATCTTGCTCTATTCGAAACTCTCGTTGTTCTAATGTTTCCCACTCCCGTATAGCTTTTTCTGTTTTAGCTGCAGAGTTTCTCTGACCAATACTCGTTCTTTCTCTTTCCTTTCGAGACATAATTTTTGCCAATCGTCTGGACTTTGGATAGGGAGATCAAGGGAGACACGTGTGACACCTTTGCCTCCTCAATAGACGCTGCCTTATTATATGCTGAAAAGCATATATTGGTTTCGCTCTGTTTGTGTGTCTGTCTGTCCGTCCGTCCGTCTGTATGTCCGACGATTTCTCGAGAATGCTTTAACTTTTTCAAGTTCTTTTTTCGCTGTTCGATAGAGACCCTTCCTGAGCTCACCTGATTAGTTTGTCGTCGAAATTGGTCTAACAGTCACGTGACTATTGAGACCCAAACCCCACCATTAAATTTTTTTATTGGCAATATAAGGCATGTAATATGTCATTCGAACGGGAATGACGAGCACAAGACGAATATGACATTCTTTTCGATTTTCGAAATGCTACGTCCGAGAAAATGACCCCCAAAAAGTACTTCAATGACCCCTTATTACGAGCTTTAGCTAAAGCTATATATAAGAATACAAGCATGATCAGTACCTTTATGTGCCTGGCCAGCCATCGTTTGCACGAAAACGTGAAAATGGAAGAACTTAACAGCGATATATCAACTTTTGATGAGCTCTCGTGGACCCCTTCAAGCACGTGCACTAATGTTAAGAATATGAACTTAGGGCATGTAATATATCAATCGAATCCTACCGACGAGTCATAACTGAATACAGTGTTACTTTTTGTTTATCATTTAAGCATTGTTGATGGCAGCCTGGAGCACGTGCCCGTTATGAAGCTTTCTTGATGCACGTGCTCATTTCATTTTAAAATTCAGTGCTGTTAGGCCTATTGTTAAATGTGTTAATTAATGTTAGGGCGATGGTTAAAAAATGGCTAAATAACGTTAGGCCTATAGTTAAAATGACTAAATAATGTTAGGCTTATAGTTAAAAATGGCTAATTAAAGTTAGGCCTATTGTAAAAAATGGATAATTTATGTTAGGCCTAGAGTTAAAATGACTAAATAATGTTAGGCCTATAGTTCAAAATAGCTAATTAATCTTAGGCCTATTGTTAAAAATGGCTAATTAATGTTAGGCCTATTGTTAAATATGGCTAATTTATGTTAGGCCTACAGTTAAAATGACTAAATATTGTTAGGCCTATTGTGAAAAATGGCTAATTTATGTTAGGCCTACAGTTAAAATGACTAAATAATGTTAGGCTTATTGTTAAAATGGCTAATTGAAGTTAGGCCTATATTTTAAAATGGCGTGAATTCATATAGAATCAAAGGTATATCCACTGTTTATTTAAACCAAGTGCAAGTAAAAGTGAGATATTAAAATTACATCTGCGTCAGAGCTAAAGCTCCTTGGAATGCTTAAAAGATTTTTCCCAGCAATGTTTTGAAACAATGGTTTTTCTCTCCTGACGTTTATGATAACTTTGATCTAGCAGGGGAAAGAACATAGGCCCAGTAGTTTAAAACATTTAGACGTGCGAGGATTTCATTCTCATTTCGCGCGCGTTTGGAAAGATTTGTGTGAGCGCTGCAATCGAATACGTAAATTTACATGCAGTTTTCGCCATTGCTGTATATAAAAATATTACAGTAATATTAAACAAAAAATTTTTATTTTCTACTTTTCAGCATATTTGAAAATCGTTTTACGAGTTATATTCTTGTTTATGTCCTGTCATTGCATCGTCATTTCATGCTCATTATTAATAATTCTTGTTAACGAACGTTCAATTATCGCATTATCAGCATCTCAGTTTCCAAAATATTCACAATCACACAGAATATAGTCAAAATGTATTTTAGGACATCTGTGGACCTGCTGTGCTACCATATAAACTAGGTGATAACTCCGTTATGGCTTTAACTCATTGTTTTTTTTGATTAAATTTTGAAATATCTTAAAAATAAACACATGAAAACGCTTAGAATTAATACAGTAAAAATTCTTAATGAAAATTACAAAAAATTTTTTTTAATGGATCACAATGGATGGACCTCTCCAAGTATGCCACAGCTAGTCTAAATAATTTCTTAGTCACGTAATCTTACTTTAGATGTACACTTGATGTTGCTGCAATTCCCACTCTTCTCTCGATGTCTTGAAGCAAAACTTGGGCATTCAACACTTTGTGTAGTCTAGCGGTCGCCGATTCTTCTATTTACGTGCTTACCATTTGCTCAATACAGCGCAGAGATAAAGGAGTGCTTCCTCTGTCGTCTTTCCACTCTTTCTCAATAGTCTGCTAACTCTCGATTATCTCCAGTTACTGATCATTTTTAAAGATTTTTAAGAAATTGTTAAGTACCAAGAACTCTCAATTCTAAGAAAAGCCTGAATAACAGGAATTCTATGCATTGTTACAAATTGAAACTTATCTATTAGGTCGTTCATTAAAAAACGGGCCAGCGGACATTGTAAGAAAAGTACCATATGCACGAACCAGGAGACTGGGCTAAGATGTAGATACGAAGCTGACGAATATGAAGCAGATGCTGTTCTACGCTGTTGGCAGCACTGTCGAGCACGGAAATTAAAAACATATGACAGGTGCGCAGCGTGGCCGTCCAGTCAGTCAGTTGCTGTGATGGCGATTTGAAACGGTCGCAATGCAGGCATCCAAAGAAGTTCAGGCGGGGTGTTGTGCAGTTCCTGACAGAAGAAGGTTTAGGGACCATCGTGAAATCCATCGTCAAATGGTGCAGGTATACGGTGAGCACTGCATGTCAGTCACAAGGGTGAAAATGTGGAACAAGCGATTCTGCGACAGATGCATGTCGCTGGATGATGACCCGCTGCACTTCTTTGGATGCCTGCATTGCGGCCGTTTGACGTCGCGATCACGGCAACTGACTGACTGGATGGCCACGCTGCGCACCTGTCATCTGTTTTTAATTTCCGTGCTCGACAGTGCTGCCAACAGCGTGGAACAGCGCCTGCTTCGTATTCGTCAGGTTCGTATCTACATCTTAGCCCAATCTCCTGGTTCGTGCTTACGGTACTTTTCCTATAATATCCGCTGGCCCGTTTGTTAATGAACGACCCAATATACCGTAAATATTGTATTATCGCCGGACCTGAAATGCCGGCTCGCCTGCATTAAGCACCTGGGGGTCAACCGGATTTTTACAAATAAACACCGGGCCTTCACTAACTGCCCGGGCACTTATTTCAGTTCATTTCGTGGATCTTTCCTCTCTTGCTGCTTTCTCGGGTATTTTTGCTCTCCCAACTGCCACTGCTAAACCGGAAATTAGATATCAGAATAACTTCTTCATTTTTAATTTTGGATTAAGTCAAGGAACTTGGCTGATGAAAAACGAAAACTTCACAATTTTAAATTTACATGTAAAGTATTTTAAATTTGTAAAGTATGTGTATGTATATATGTACATAATATATATAAATTGTGTTGTGTGATCCATTATATTAAATAGCTCCTCTCCTGTTTGGAAAGTTTAATACATGTATTTTGAAACTTAATAGTTTCCATCACAGTTATGCAGAATTTTATAAGCGCCGGACCTGTAATACCGGCCCGCCAGCATTAAGCGCCTGGGGGTCCGATGAATTTTTGCGCTTAATACAGTATTTACGGTATTGCACAAACTTTGCCTTGCATTGTTGGTCGTGGGATATATATTGTTGATCCTTGCATACTGTTGGTGCATTGCGTATTGATACTATTATTGATACCTACTGTTACACAAACTTTTCCTTGCATTGTTGGTCATGAGATATATATCGTTGGTCCGTGCAGAGTATTTGTGAATTGCGTGTTGATACCATTGTTGATAAATATTGTTGCACAAACTTACATAAAGCAATTGAAATGTAAGTATCCAGTGATGCTCCCCGGTGGTGAAAATGGATATCATTTTAATCTGAGGCAAGTCAACAACAGGTTAAATAAAGACCCGGTATATCAGCTAGAATTCGTGTTTTTCGGATTTTTCTTAGAATTGATAGTCTCTTCGCTCTGTGTTTTATTGATTGAGTTATAATTTAACTTCTTGAGATTGTTCTGTGTACCTACAACTATAATTATCCCAGACAACGCCGGGTGCCTCTTCTTGACGTATCAGAATTTCAGATGACCAATTTGTTAACGGCAATGAATAATGAACTCAATGAGTTCGAAATACGTATTTGCTTAATAAAATTCTTTTGTGGACAAGAGGTTGTTGTCAGTTGGTCAATTTGTTAACTGTTTTAACCCACAATCAACTACTAGAAACCCAGATATGTAGTGTCACTAGTAATTGACAAAATCTGCCAATTATTGATAATTTTTGATTTTTAAAAATATATATATATATACGAATGTGATATAGAATGTACGGTAATAATAAAGGAAACATGACGGTTTTAAATGTAACTTCTTAATTTCCAGTAAATGACCCAGCTGTGTCAATTAAGAAAATTGACTGTCAATTTCTAGATCACCCGTTTTGACATAAGTCTTCTATGCCCTATTCGCCGATTCATTTTGTTGATCCTGAATCTTGTCACAAAGACGATCAACAGATAGCCCAGGACAAGTTATCTTCCAAGAAGAATATTAGTTTTACTATTATAAGAAGTAGCATAGGATATATTGGATGAATTTGCAAGTAGGAGAACAGTCATCAAAAATCAAGTTCTTCTACGAACAATTTGTCGGGTAATACGTTTGGCCAAGATCTGATGATATTGCACTACTGGAAAACACCTTCATTTTCTATGGTCCTTGCACTCCTTGTATGGGAGTGGAGTGATTTAATTTATTATATCAACGGAAAAAAAAGATAAATGTTCTATATGAACAACTGAAGTTTTAAAAAGCACAATTTTGAGTTAATGTTAAATACTTTACACATTCTTAAAAATGCTTCATTTCATCAGCTACTTTTCAATGTTGTCATCTTTTTTGTAAAAATATGTAATAAAAATGTGTAATTAAAATATTGTCAATAACTGGTGAAACTGCCTGTCAACTTCTGGTGAATCATGCATTAGTTAGTAAAAAATATAATAACTTAATAGCTTTTAAAGATATAATTATTATTTAGAGATTGGCATATTCTGCTTATTTCCAATGTAATGGTATAACTAAAAAATTATCAAAATGGTACACAATTTTGTTTCACAGTAATGTCTTAAACTGTCAATTACTGGTACATCCTATTTACAATATACTTTAATTATCCTTTAAGTACCTGAATACAAATAAGTATTCCTTGCTTGCTAAAGATTAATTATGATTCCAAACCAATACATTTTCTATTAATGGATTGCAAGGTATTTAGTTTTAGAGAGAAACGAATTCTTGATATCAGTTATTATTAATATTAACTTTCTCCATATTTATCCCTTTAAACTTCAAATATCTCAATGATTATTTCAGGTAGATGATTTAGCAATTTGATATACATGAGATAAATAGTTATCATAATTTAGGCTAAATATGCATGCAACCATCAACCATTTGCCAAGAAGCTATTTGCAATGTTTGTGGTCAATTAACTTATGTAATTCTCTCCCTGATTTCATCTCCACCGCCTTACGTAATAAACTTGCCATTATCATTAGCCAATTCTCTTTATTACATAATCAATAGACAGTGTATTAAAATAAGGTTCATTGAAAACGCTCGCTTCGTTATCGTAAGCTGACATTGGCCGAATGCAAGTAATTCAGTATAATTTGTTCCAAATTGTTTTACGATGCCATTGATTAACGACATTTCGGTTGACGTTCTGTCTTTTAAAATATCCGTGGCATTTTTCATATTTTATTGACTTTGGAGGATTCAGCAAGCTCCAAACACTCGGCAAGGATATTCTTCGTATGTTCAATTTTTTTCTGGTATATGAGCAGTTAAACTTCTTTTGAAGTTAATATTAATCGGTTCTTATAATGTTTAATTAATAAAATCTCGTTGGAATAAAGAGGCCTTGGAACGAATTAAGATTTTTAAAAGAGTTTTCTGTATATGATTGAGATGATTTCAATCGTCGAAGGTTTTTTTTCCCATAGATTCCATATTTTGTTATACATTAATTGGATACAAACCCTTAACAGAATGATGCGCAATTCTTACATTTTTAGTCATCGATTTTATTTAGGACGGAACTCATTTTTGTCATTTTGTTTTCGTATCTTTAAGGTTCGTTCCTTCCATTTCACTCGTCCTATTAGCAATTCAAAAGGTTGTTAAAATATAATTATCATATTGCTAGACACGAGAGGGATGTTCATTAGCGTTTAGCCGTTTTGTTGTCGCCAAGCAACGGATTGGCTTATTTGCAGCGGAGACGAAGCGATACTAATCTCGTTTGGTGCGTGATTTAAACGTTACCTTGAATGAACCAAGCCGAGTGGGAGGGATGTCGCTGACAATGAATAAAAAAAGAAAATCCTTCCAGCTGCTAACAGGTTTCATTCTTGTTTCTTAGGAGCTCAGCTAACTCGAACCGTCGTTAAATAAGAAGTTAAGGTGCTGTGCGACTACTCTTTTTTGTATTTTCATACAAAAGAAGCCAACGTTTGCCAAATATATAATCGTAAACAAACTTTTTTTCCTCTCTCCTTTTCTTTCTTTTCCTAATAAATTTTATATAGCAGCCATTTTGAATTTATAACAAGAAAACCTCTTAAATTTTCACCCACAGAAATTTAATTAGGTAACTTTTTTTTTTTCTTTTATAGATTAAAAAAAAACTGAAATCTTTTCCCCTCTTTCAAATTAATGGGTTCCTTCAACATAAAATGGAACCTGACACGAAGTGACATGGTGATTATATGGGAGAACGCCGTCACCCTTCCCACCCTCCACTTCTTTTCTTTCTTGTTTTTAATGGCGCAATCGTTTTTAAAATTTTAATGATCAAACTGGGAAATAGTCGCTTTTTTCCCTCTTCTTCTTCTTCTCTTCTGATTATTAGAATCATCTCTCTCTTCTCAATTAGCTAGAAATTAATAGGAAACTTCGGCGCTACCCGAGACCTCGCTCGAGTACAGCGCCCTCTATTATCGACGCTGTTATCGCTGGCGCTGTTAAGCGATTTATTGGGCGTCCAAAGCGCGCGATCTCTCATCACGAGCCCTGACATTGGTGGACCCCCCTCCCTTACCCCACCACCACCGCCACTTCAACCCTCTCAGCGTCAATCGCAATTAGACTCCTGAACGATATCGTCATAAATTATTAATTCATGGTCCTCTGCTACGGAGGAATGATTAGATGGACAGAAACGGGCTCGTTGTCTGTTTTGCGTGGCATTCTAACGATTATGAGGAATGACAGATGAACACGAAATTCACAAGGTTTATTAAAACTGATAAAAAACAAACAGACGCAAACACATTATAGGAAAATTAGATTTGTTTTCGGCTTTATTCTATTTCCTTTCATATTCCTGCATTCGGAGAGCGTCCAGCCATCATCATAGCCATAAATTGAGGGAGCTGTCATTTAATAATGTAGTTTCCTTAAAACAATTTGATAAAGAGATTCACACGTTCTAAATGTTTCTACTATTGTTTGATAATGTTGGAGAAAATGGTTGCAAACAAATTTACATGTACCCTGTTCTAGCCCTTATGGTGGACAGGTTTCTTCTTTTTTATTCTAGTTTGCAATCTCCTTGCTCCAGTTCCTCTAATTATTGGATATGTAAGAATAATAAAAATTGTGTCTTATTATTTTTATTACCGTATTTATACTCTTAATAAAAGTGAAAGATATAAGATGGAAAGCAATATAAGACATTTCTAATTATAAACGCGACGAGATCAGAATGGGTGAAAACCAACTATTTACTCAATCAAATTTTTAATCTTCCGGTTCTGTAACATTTATAGGTGATGAGCAAAAAATAAAAAGCAGAAAAATTGGTTTCATATTACACAGTTTCTACCTTTGTAAAGTGTATAAACGGATGGCGTGATTAAAGAAATTACACAGCATCATAATTGTGTTTCAGACAAGAGTTTCACATCGGATGGAGGCATTTAAAATTTTTATTCGTGACTGTCTATCTGTGCAAGATGGTTATCTATATGCTTTTATAGAATTCTACGAACTGAAATCCTCACGTGATTGATAACATACCGAAGAGATCTCAAGTAATTAATGGAAGCACTTGCTCAAATTCATTCAAGGTCTCAATGTCTTTGCTTCGATTACTTTTGCAGGTAATCACGCGTTTCCAGCAAACACAGGCTCACCTGAAATCTACTTCAGAAACCTGAGAGGGGAGGGAACTGCGGTCTGTCATAAGAAATTGTTAAAAAATTAATTTTCTTCTTGTATTTATGACGTTCAATTAATTTTAACACCATAAAGGAAGAAAAAAAAAATCAGCCCTCCACCATCAACCTTACACTGAACTCGGGTGTATTGGAAGTGGGGATCCTGCCATTGGAAGGCTTTTCTATCGTCAGTAACGAACTTCCCAAAAGTTGGCCCTCCACCGCCTCCTCGCGGTTTCCAACGTGTAGCAGCTATAATTAGAGCCATTTCCGGGTCAAGAGTTTGCTGTCGGTGCACGAGCTCGTGCTACACGTGACGAGTGGAATTATTTATGGGTCTTGGACCAGCACGAGCGTTGCAGAGTCATTAAGAACCCCACGGTCGTTAAAACAGAGTTTAATTCTTCTCTTCATCTCGAATCACGGTGGCGATCCAGAGAACTTTTTTTTTATCCTTTATATTCCTCTAGGAGAACAGCACACACAAACTCATAAATAAGTACGCTGTATAAAAATACAAAAAAGAATCTGTGAGGATGTTGTTCTCTGTACTGTTTCTAATAACAAAATTAAAAGAGGCCTTACAGTACAACATTTTAGTTTTAATAAAAAAACCAACTAGTTTCGGCTTTATTCCCACCTTCTTCAGGGTACAAAAGAAATAGGCTAGCAGCCCCTACATAATGAGACAGTGTATGATACAAAACACGATAAACGACAATGATATAATACCTGGAGATTTCTGATTGGCTGAGGTAAACAAAAAAGTTTGTTTTGTTTATTATTCTATTTGTATTTTATTTGAATTTGCTGTAGTATTTATTAGTGGTTTTGTTTATCCTTTTTAATTGTTTAGATATGTATTATTTTGTTATTTATTTTATTTTACTTTATTTTATCTATCTAATAATTTTCTTTTCTTTTGTTCACTTCAATTTAATCCGGCTACGTCACCAGTATATGTTGTAACCTTTTGATTGGCTGACGTCACCCTTATTTACGGTATTATATCATTGTCGTTTATCGTGTTTTGTATCATACACTGTCTCATTATGTAGGGGCTGCTAGCCTATTTCTTTTGTACCCTGAAGAAGGCGGGATTAAAGCCGAAACTAGTTGGGTTTTTATTTTATTAAAACTAAAATGTTGTACTGTAAGGCCTCTTTTAATTTTGTTTTAGAAAAAAAGAACACAAGAAATTCAGTATGCTCAAACATGTAGCAGTAAATAATGAAAAGAGGGAGAATCTTAACCGAAATTAACAATATTGATGCTAAAAATTCATTTCCTTTTAATTTTTTGAAATAAATTCTTAAAGATAATATATATAATGGATTCTAGATATTTAAGGTGAATATCTTGATAAAATATAAGAATAATCACCATCTAATATTCTACTATTAGAATGAAATTAGTCGGAAAATACAGCAAGATAGTGAGAAATTTTGCATTAATCGCTTCTGTAGAATTTTATTTTATTTAACAGATCTATTACTACGAACCTGTATAAGCCTCATGTTCCTTCGATAATGAAAGTTCGCTACCTTCATTAATTTTGCATAGACACTATTTCGTAGAATATAAATTGTTCGATTGAAATTAATCAATTGACTTCAATCTAAGAGTGTCGTTTTAAATATGCACCCATTCGTTTGGCTTCAAGTGAAACTGACACTTGAGCTCCGCCAATTACAACGCCATTTACATTTCAATGATCGTCTGCTTAAAGAGTTGACGACGACGACAACGGCGATGTAAGCGAGATTGCCGGGATCTTTATGGGATCGCCATCCCTAGCACCTATCAACAGGAAGATTCAAATGAAAGGAAAGAAATTAAGCTAAGAGTCAAATTAGGCTGGTGAAATGACGACCTTTCGACCCGTCGTAGTAAAAAATAGCAAATCTAAACCCATGATCGCTCGTTTTAATAGCGCCGAGTGGCTCGAGATTAAAAGTCCAGATGTACAACACTAGAGATTGGGGAGACTCGGCCGAGTCCTTTTTTTTTTTTTTATCTGTTTCTCCGAATGGGTTTCGCCTTTCTTATCGAATCGTGTTTTACCAATAGCTCATTGGCATTACTAATGAAGAGCTTTAAATTAAATGTTTAAAAATAACCCTGACCAGAGATGGTATCGTCCCTGCGTCCTTTTTGGAATGGAAAAAACGTTGCATTAATGGACCGTCTATAAATAAATGCGTGGAGCCGATGATGATTTCTTCAGAAGTCGGAAGTGAATTAAATAAGGTGCTTGACATTTATGAGAGATATGAACAGATTTATTTTGTTGTTCATCCTCGACTTCAAATAGCTTGTCTGTCAGCCGAAGCACATGATACAAAAAAATTTTTTTTAATGGAATGCACATTGAGGAGATACTTTACAATAATCGTAGCTAAAATTATGTACGTTTCATAAAATCTTTAATTGATAACTGAAGAGTGATTTAATTACGATTTGCTAGTATCAGATCAATTTTAGCTTCACATGTTACATTCATTTAAGTTATTAAACTATCCATATATATTCAGAAACACTAATAAAATTAAAATCGAAATTCTTATAGCCGGAATGTACATTCCTCTGAAAATGTTACACAGATTATTTTCAAAATGTGATAATGTGATAATATTATTTATTAATTTTATAATAATATACCAAATTTAAAACTGGAATGTTTTAGTGTAATCTGTTCATGGTCTGAAGATGAGACGATGATCTGTTATACATTATGGTAAAATTTAGGTTTTTCTATTCTTTAAAATTTTTACAAACTGCTTAGAATTTACGTTTCCTTTAGTAATATCAAACTTGTATTATCTTGAATTCAAATATTTATTTATTTATTTATTTAAATTAAATAATACAAATAGTGTAAAAGAGATGAGATGAACCCACAGGAGCCTGTGTGGTCAAAATGACCAATAGATAGATAATGCATAAATTAAAAGCTATATGAATTACATTTTGAAAAATGATTTATTTTTATATCCATAAAATGCCAGACGCAAACAACTGCGAAATGTAATTCATTAGAGTTGTTTAAAAATAGAATATTCTATTTTTAATCATTGTGACATCTCGACTACACTTGTCCATTTTTACAACAGTTTAATTAAACGTATTATAAATCACGGTGTCGTTTTAAATTAACATTATGCTCAGGTGTAAATGGATTTACGCCGAAATTGCTTCCACAAACTTCAGCAAATGAGATTCTCCCATGGTAGGAGAATCATAACTTAAACTGCAATTTATTTAGAACTCGTCCAATTACGAAGTTTATTAACAATCAATATGCAGTGTACTGGGATTTTTTCCTCTGTCTTGTTTAAAATAATGGCTTTATTATTTCATAAATATATTCAAAGGAATTCTCGATAAACGAGTTTTGCAGGATGGGTGCAAAAGTTTAATTGCTTTTCTTCCAGCAAATAAAACAGAAGCAAATTCTTCAACATAAAGTGATATTAAAAAAAAAAAAATCTTTTTTATTTTAATTCCTACCTCCCACTGACTCAAAAAATGCCCTGTAATCATTATTTTTACGACCAGGTGTCCAATTAAGGTTGCTCCGTTCGTAGAGCATGAGAAATTAAAGAGTGAGTCTTACGTTGTCGTTTTTTTTAATGACTTTGAAAGATATAGCAAACATTTAAAATATGCGATGATTAAAAAAATTGTTTTTTAAATGTGTTATTTGTCAAAAATTATTGTTGCCTCGTAACATTTTGAAATCGATGGAATAATTTACTTAATTTATAATAACTTAATACAGTTAAGAAAAGGAGTGAAGGGGTGGAACCAGCCGGAAAAACGAAAAAAAAAAATAATGAAAACTTTTCAGTGGATTCTAAACAAGATTGAGATAATTGATTTAAATAAAATATTTACAGTGAATAATACAAAAATGTATAACAGCATTTTGTAATACCCTGAAATTCTTCGGCTTTAAACAATTATACCCTCATTTAAATACATTGAAACGATATAAATATTTACTAAGCAAAACATTATGCTTGATGTTAAATTCTGTATTTTTATAATCTTAATATCACATTAAAAGCATAATTAAACAAAAAGCAGTAAATCGTTTTCTTTAAAATTACTTGCATATACAGAGTATTTCTGAGTGATCTGTACAAACTTTCAAGATGTTACAGGACCAAAACAAGCAGAAACATCATATGAATATGGAGTCGACAACGGTTCTTTCTAGAGTTATAACAGTTTCAAGGTGTCCTTTTGTAGAAAAAGAGTTACGACAATCCAAACAATCGTCTGAATAAAATTTTGCTCTCCTCAACATCAGATTCGAAACATTCTTGAAGTACCATTGTTGGCTGTTACTGATCTGAATTTCCCCAATTGTTAATAAGCGCCAATTACCTGCTGAGCATTTGATGGCTTGCAATTCGCTTGAACGTTAATTTCGTAGACTGCAGGGCTTCAAACCGTTAGAAGTCTAGAAAGAAGCATTTTCGATCCGATGTTCATATGATATTTTCTGCTTGTTTTGGTCCCAGGAATATTTCATGAAAGTTTGTACAGACCATTCAGAAACACCCTGTATACGCATGCATATACAACACTTAGCTTTATCTTTTTGGTTACATGAACCAATAGAGCTTGTTTTTCCACATTTTTAGTGTCTGAATTGTGTTTAAAATGAAATTATCGATGATAATGTTAACAAGTACAAATGAAATTTTGATAATAAGCCTGAGGGAGCATTTATTTTTCAATGTCATAATGGAATCTACATATTTTCAGCGATAAATAAATAAAATTCTAAAAAATTGTCATAGCGACCATGAATGATTAAAATGAAGTCAGATTTTATAACTATGTTCAAGGTGATGATATCGAATAACGATTTTATCGACGTTCCTAATAAAAATTTTATCTGCGTTATTTTGTCCATTTTTCCATTGTATCCTATTCGATATAAAAAAAGGATAAATATTCAGCCTGTCTCAGTCCACTGCAGGACCCAGGCCCCTCCCCCCGGGGGGGGGGGGGGGGGGGAGTATTTGGTCTAATCTCTTACGCTGACCAGACGGATTGGGAGATGCATTTTTGAGCTTCTGCCAGCTTTTTACGAATGCTACAAGGTGGTGGTAGTAGCATCCGGGACGGACGGCTTAACGTGCCCTCCGAAGCACGGAGGGAGGAGTAAGAACTCGCTTCACTGAATGGTCACTCATCCACTTACTAACCGTGCGCCCATATTTGATATAAATATAAGATATTGTCTTTGGAGACAGCGTCTACGGTATACGGGTGTCTTATTTTGTGGCTCTATAATGAATACATATTATAATCTTTTATTTTTGTGCTTTTAATTTAAAATTTTTTTAAATGGCTTGCAAAACATTGTGGGTAAAACCATTGTCGGAAAGGACTATTGCTGAAAATCATTGTTGAACGGATTGTATGTGTTGGGGGGGGGGGGGGGTCAGAACTCGGGAATATACTGAGGTCTTAATCTTTTATTATATTAGACAGTGTGTGCCACTACCAGAGTTAACCCGGTAAATAATTCCGGAAATGATAATAATTGTAGGAAGATCGAATTGCGATACAGCATATCATAATAGAACCAAAATATGACACTTATTAATGTACGTTCTACCGCAATTTAATTTTCCTATAATAATTAGCATTTCCCGAAATAATTAATTTACCGGGTAGACCAAGTAGTGGAAAAAAACTGTATTAAACCCGTGAATTGTAAAATATTAAATATTAAGCTGATATTGTAATGTATATTGATAACTGAAACTTAAAAAACTTAATAATGAGGATAGTTTAAATTATTATTATTTAATCATAGAGAGATACACTATGATTTCATTCTCTCTCTCTCTCTCTTGCTGTTTTTTTTTTTTCGTTTTATTTTTTTATTTCTTTCCTTGTTTAGAGTGACCATCACCAGGAGGCAACAACTTATATAACAACAAAGTGTTTACTTCTATGGGGATGAAACGTTTAGAGCCTTCTCATCCTCTTAAAGCATAGTATGAGTACTTTCAAGAGCAAAAGGTTTATCCTTTTATCGTAATCATCACCAAACATCCGGCCCTTTAGACGACGCCATTTTAAGATGAAGAATTAATAAAAAAATAAATAAAAGGAGACAGTAAGACTAAAGGATGAAAGAAAGAAAAGCAACGGAAGAGCTTTACGCCTTCTATGGCGCGTCTTCTAATGAAAAATGCGAAACCGTCGCCTTTCGTGTTGGTTATAGACCCCCTTTTCTGTCTTTATTTTTATGACTATCCTCACGCTCAAGCTAATTTACGACCTGTGATGGAAGTGAAACGCGAATAGAGACAGCTCAACCGATGAGAAGATAACCGCCCTAAAACAATCATCATCCGTGTTATACATTTGGGCAATAAATGTCGATCGTAAACTATAAAATCAATAGCAGTTTTTATGACTCCCTTATTTATAGAAATTATGTTGTGACAAGAAGGACAATGTCATTGCTAAAGACATTAGTCGTTGACATTTTCGGGAAAGAGGTGGGTCTTAGAGAAGGTAAACGATTAAATGAAGATTGGGTTCGATAGAATGTAAATGCGAAGTGAAATCATTGAAAAATGGTTTCAGGAATTACTGCCTGTTTGGTAGTTGTTGTTGTTTGGATCAATCGCATTGAATTTTCCCACATTCATAAAGGGCCCTAATCGGATTGAATGGCATTTTCATAATTGACTGGACAATCTTCTTGATTACCGTAACAACTCGGGCCATATGTATCATGTTTGTGTTATCGGCGATCGTTAGCTTCGAAAATCAATTGATCCACGTATCGATTTGATTCGGTTATTCCATTGACTTTTGACTGCATTGCAGTGATCGACTACACCGAATGGGCGGAGTATTAGGTTTAAGGGGGCGATGAAGATCAAGCTGAGACTTTAAATGATGGAAAAATTGGGAAGATGTTGGGGGAGGTGAGGTGTCGGAATGAAAAAAAAAAAAAAAAAGCAGAGATGTTATTTCAACCTTTTTGTTTTTCTTTAATGCTTTTTTAACAATAAAAATCGTTTACGATGAGAAGTAACAGGCATAAACTTGCATGTGCGCGGATTCGCATTGAAATTGCTTTACAATCACTTAATTTAGGGTCGCTATAGCGAGGAATTCTCATTTTGTATGGACGAGTCATGATTGGGTTGGGATTTTTCTCCCGTTTTCAATTCATTTAACCGATGTCATTTATCCTTATTTCTTTTTAAATAGATTTCCAAGAAGCTAATAAAAATTATTCCTGTTTTTAAGAAATGAAATTTTATTTCCGAACCTCTTCTAAAATTACTATTTTATTAAGAAGTGAAAAATTCTGCTTAACCAAGTACTTTTTTAATCTTTATAGCCATTGTCAAAAGCGGATAAAGTTGGAGTAATAGAGAGAACGTAACGTTTTCTACCTCCCTCCCACCCTTTCCACTGATTGATAGCAACATTATTAATATCGGTTTTGGAAGAAGCGGAAGCACAGTCGTTTGTTGTGATTGAGCGCTCGTGTGCGAGCAACGCGTTCCCTCTCTCTATAACGAACATTAGCCCTCTCTCTCCTATCATTTCCCCCTCTTTCCTCTATTCCCCCTCCTTCCCCCTACTCATCCTGTTTTCTTCGGGTCGATTACATCTGAAGACGCGCCTATTGATTTTCCCGGCGACGCTACCGAAGAAGAGCCCGGTCGTTTCCTCTCCATCATCAACTGACAAAAAGAAGAAGAAGAAGAAGAAGGGTACAAAGATAAGTCTTTTGCCGAGGAGAAACGATTGGTGATGAAAGGATTGGCTCTCGGGTTCGTCTACCAGTAAATCCCCACTCTTGCCCATTCCACCCCCATTATTATATCATTTAGTTCTTGTTTTTCTATCAGTGAATGCGGCAAACGTTCTTTTCAGACGAGGTCTTAAATAAACATGATAATTGGATGAATAGTTGCATTAATTAGTGTTTATTATAAAAATGATAAAAGCCGCCAATTCTTGCTGTAATTCTAAACATTAAAATTAAATTAAAACAGTAAAAATAAGTTTTAAAATTTTTTGCGAAACTAAGAAATTTTACTTTTTCCTTAAACGTACTTATTACAGCGATAAACAATTTCCATTTAAGATGGTGAAATTTTATCCTTAAAACTATGCGGAATACCCAAACTATTAAAAAATATTCAACAAACACTGGATATGAATGATTTTAAAATTTTGGACGAATTTTAAAATATTATATACAGATATAATGGCACAATTGATTCTAATATGCTAAGGTTTTTATTGAGTTAAATTGCATTTTATTGAGTGTTTGTCAATAATTGTGAGAGGATTATTTATTAAAATATTTCTTTTATTATAAAACTTCATGAAAAATCTCAACCAAAAACTTTATGAAATTAAAAAAGTGTATTAAACTAATTTAACATACTATAGAATTAATGACCTCGACAAAAATTTATAAATAAAACACTAAGAACGTTAAAAATGAAACTGGTTCATTAGATGAATGTTTAATTACAAAAGAAAATTAATTTAAAAATAACGCTACACATCTATATTTTCTATTAAAACATTAAATATGATCGAACAATAGAGGCCAAAAATATTAAAAGGCCAATACAAAATTTCAAATATTATGGCATACAAAAACTTCAAACAAAGGAGATAAAAGTAACTTAATATAAGTATATCCTGAAATCTTCTTAAACCAAGGCAATGACGTAATCCTTAGATCGTCAATTTTCAAACATATTTAAGGTTTAATGTATTGTCCTCAAATTTATTTTGAGATCATTAATTCTATTGTGTGCTAAATAAACCATATACTGTACCTCAACGTTTGAATTATTGAATTATCAAATTAATTGTTTAAAACTTTATCGTATAAAAATTTTATAGTTGTTTATATAAAAATACATATGTAAAAATTGTAAATTAATATTAAATAAACAGAATCTTTAAAAACAATCAAATGCTTTTAAAAAAGCAAACATGTTTCATAAATGGGACCTGCCAACAGTTCACAGATGGCAGAACCTAATGATGATTCCACAGTTAAAAGTTTTCCACTGGTAAAAGCTACAACACAAACAAATCTTTGTAATTGTCCGAAGAGGCAGTTTCCATATGATAACTTTTTAAGCCGCTTAAAGTGCTTAAAAAACCAGTTTCCAATGTAAGTTCGACTTTGTTGATAATCATGGTGGTTCATTAAAGAATTAATTTAATAACAAAAAATAAATCAAAGGAACCACTTACTGAAATTGATACACTTAGAATTAACCAATGCTATCACCATTATTCAAGTTAAAAAAAAAAAAGAAAAAGAAAGAGAAAGAAAGTTATATGTATTAAAAATTGCATTAATAATTTTTTTTTTTAATTTACGAATGAACTGCTGCAGAGTGAAAGTGCCTGCAAAGAATGGAAAAAACCTGTAACCATAAAATAATATCCGTCTTTTCATATCTCCCATATTAATTGTATTTTGTGGTTGGAGGAGTTGTTCTTTTCCTTTGCAGATTATAAATTTTTTAGTTGAGGTTTACCAGTTTTTTTTTACTATTATTTTTAGTTATTAGTTTATATTTTCTGTATTTTTTACTGTTTTCTTGGCCTTGAAATTTAATCTTGTCTTCAACTTATGTTCATTCTCTAGAAAATTTCCAGCTTCACTGAAAACATACAATAACAAAGAAAAAATGTTTGTAATACTGTATAATTTATTTCATTAATAGGAAACTCACGTTCTGTTTCGGTATGAGTATTTGAGAAAATTTTCCCCAAAATACGTAAATAAATAATAAAGTTATTAGGAAAGTAAATACATTTTAAATACATTAATTAATAATAAAACTTCATCACCGTTTCCTTGAAAACTAAAATCTAACTTCGAACTAAAATCGAACATGGATCCGTGTTTTTCCAAAAATTTCATATGGGCAGCGAATTCGCTAAAGTAAAAATATTTATTAGATACAGAGAAATACGAAAGCACCGTGTGTATGTATACGCTACATGTATTAAATTTTTAAAAGAAATTGCAGTACTCGTAACATAAAATTAATTTCAATGGTTTTCATTTGGTGAAGGTAATATCCAGATTAGAATTAATTATATTTGGATGGTAACTATAATACATTTATTATGACAGAAAATGCTTTAGCTATTATTTGCTAAATAAACATTAAAAATAATAAAACCCAGTTTCAAGTGAGCGAATTACTTTTATCTGTCGTATGGAATAATTAAAAGATAATGGGGCGGCAGTGTCTTAGGTCCTCCCTATTATTGGCTGTCATGTTCAAAGGATTAAGTGTATGCTGAGAGCGTCTCTTCTCTGGAGGGTGACAAGTTAACGAGCTTAGCTTGTGTGTGGAAAACAATATCTTTTCATAGCTGCGTTGACATTAATTGGCACGTTTCTGGACGAGATTATCGGTAAGTGAAGATCGCTGCACTTCCGTTTACATTGGAGTGAAGCGCTCCGAGCTGCTGTCACTCTCCGCCAGCTGGCGCCACCTACCAATCCCATTGTCAGCCGTGCCTCGCCTTTTCAAAAGGAAACTCAAAGGAACTCGAGCGTGACTACGGCATTCTCTCGGCGACTGCAAGGAGTCGATGTATCAGAATGATAAACAGGGGAGGGGGAGAAAAAAGAAAGAAGCAGACACGACTCTTCTCCCCCCCCCCCCCCAACTAAATTTCGGATGTTGTGATCACTTAAGTTTTGAAATAATTTTGATGAAGGGGAAGACAGGAATTCGAGTTTGCGTGTTTCAATCTTCTTTTGTCTTTGCGCTCATAGATTATGAGACTGAATAGGAGAGAATTAGGCGTGATAATGCTGTCATATGTTTTCACATAATATGAAAGAAAAGTTTGCTCGTCTGTCTAGCTGTTTCTTTTTTGTTGTTGTTTTTTTTTAATTTTACATTGTTTACTCTAGGTTTTTTGTCTCGTCGATAGTATTCTTAGGATTGATCGTAGAGGGTGCGATTGACGAATGCGTGACAGTATTATTTATACCGTTACAAAAAATATGTATCAAAATTTTAGATCACTTACAAAATATTTTAATATATTACATCAATATGGTACTTGGCACTGTAATATATTGAAACGATGTTGGAATTCATTAAACTGAGATCAGAAAAAAATTACAACAAATCCGACGTTTTTGGCAGGCTGGATGAATAGCACCATTTAATAGCTAAAGAGACAAGGAAACCAGTTTTCCTTGATTACTTGAGTAGAAATATAATTTAAATTTGAAGGCTACAGACAATTGATGTTATTGTCTTGCTATTATTTAAATATAAAGATTCTTTTGTCTGAAATTTCTTCGCTTACAATTAACTTTCCAGAGACGGTAAACCAAAAAATTTATAATGAGGTATCATACCTCAGGTATGTTGAAAAAGGAATGCGTGTCTTTAGAAAAGTTAGTAATGTATAAATAAGAAATCAGTTTTTTTTATTTTAATTATATTAAAAAAAAAACTAAGAAAAAATTTATTTAAAAACATAATAATATGCTCTATCTATATAAAAATGGATGTTGGTATATATGAGATTGATAAACTCCAACATCGTTTGACCGATCACTATGAAAGATGGCACATGTGTTTTTTCTTGGAGAAGATTTGTATGCTATCCATTTTATTTTAACTCCCCACTAGATGACCCTGCAGCACATCATTTTCTATACGTTGAACTGAGGCATAAAAAATAATAATTATCGATAATAAATCGATATTCATGATGAGGGCAAGGCATACTAATAAGAGATATCGCATGACCAACAATGCAAGGCAAAGTTTGCATCAACAATGGTATCACGCAATTCACCATTATTCAACAATGGTATCATCACGCAACAAAGTTTGATTAACCCATGTAATGAAGATTCGTTCCACTTCTGTGAATTATAAAACAAAATTAATTTGTAACAATGATAGAATTCCTGTTGTTTGGGCTTTTCTTAGAATTGAACTTAACATTTTCTTGAAACAATTTAAAAATGAACAGTAATTGGGGATAAGGGAGAGTTAGCAGACTATTGAGAAAGAGTGGGAAGGCGATAGAGGTAGCAGTACCTTCGCTTGGGTGACACTTAATGACATAACCGATAACACACAGCATAAATCAACTCGACTCTTCAAATCAACAAGCATCTATATATTTAAGTTGCAAGGGTCATTCTTTCGATAGTTCGCTGGAGAAAACTACTGCATCTATAAACTTCATTTTGGTCTTAAAAGAAAGGTCTTGGTCTGTAGATTTGTCAAATTTAGTTTTTGTGTCCATAGCTACTATTAATTAACGGTAATTTGCAATTTAAAATTGCTTACGCTGGCAAATCAAACAATGTTCTCCACAATGACGTCACAATCAACAAGTTTGCCTGCATTGATGATCAAATTAACAATCACATAAACAATTAACAAGATAAAAATAAACAATTATATAGGCAAATAAATTTTTAACTAAAGAGATGGATATGGGTTGTTTATCGTCAAATCTAGTACGGGATCCATCTAGTACTGTATTATGCTCTATAATAATCGTTCGAAGGATACATGTTAATTCATATTTATCGAAATGCCACCGAAGAAATGAATGAGTATTGGTTAGAGAAGACAAAAAGTTATCTGGGCGTGGAAACATCTGAACAACGGGAGCTTCGTCTATAGCAGGAAATTGTAGAATTACTGAAAAACGTTTGAGTTATTATTTATATTCATTCGTGAGGTTATTATGCTTACGTAACAGTGTAATTATCCCGGGCAACGCCGAATAACCAAGGAATTACTAGTAGCTTAAAAAGTTCCTGGAATTACTAGTAGCATAAAAAGTTTTTGCGATATGCTGTGAAACTGAGGTAGTTAAAGCTCTATATACAGTATGCAAGTATGGACAACTGACGCCATTTTTGGCCTTTTCGTAGGTTCACTCACTATAGACTGCTTATTAAAATTCGAAAATCACTCGTTTTTTATGTAATTTATGTATACTTACAATAGCATTAAATTGCATAAAAAACGAGTGATTTTCTAGAGTTTTAATAAGCAGTTGAGCCTAGGAAAAGTCCAAAAAGTAAGCTTTAGTTGTCCATACTTGTATAGGAGCTTTAGAGGTTGTGTGTGTAAGAACGAGCGAGTGAGGCTTTCCCGCATTGTTTACCATTCGCAGATCACGCTCGAACGTATTTTGAACGGAATGTTGCAGTGCACGGGCAGTCTGTTAACTGGTAGTGTAGAGTAAGCATCGCATTCTGATTTCGCTATGTAAAATGTCAGTTATGGAACAACGTTTATCAAATATCAAAGATGACCATCGGAGTGGCCGTCCATCAACTTCAATCAATCCATCCACAATTAATCTTGTGAGCAACATCGTGCGAGAAAACAGACGCCGAAGTGTAGAGACAAAAGCTGCTGCGATATCCGCACTTCGCACCGTTCCGCAAACTGGCTTCGCAGAGTGTTTCCAAGCATTATACAGACGTTGGCAGAAGTGTGTTACTGCTCAAGGACATATTTTGAAAGAAATGTTGTTTAAATGTTTACATTTTTTCTGTGTGCAGAAATAAAAGTTATTCCAGGAACTTTTTTTGTTTGTTGTGCCATACTTGGAGAAGTCCATCCACTGGGAGCATTTTAGAAGAATTTTTTGTTAATATGGGACTATCTTATAGCTCATAGATACGTTGAATATAACCGTGTCGAATAGAGCGAGACGAAAGTGACACGCAAGATCAAGCTTGGGTGTGACTAATGAACTAACTTTATTTACATAAAGAGAGGGGCAAAGAACAAAAGGCACGGGATGGTGGTGCCATCCGTTATGGGCACTATAAAATGGAAGAGTATCATGAGATTAATATAAAGAGAAAGAATACATTCGTGGATGTTATAACCCGCAAATCTACATGCTCCCATTCGGGTGAACACACAAAAAGGGTAAACAAAGCAGAATCAACTACATAAGTCCACAGTCTTTATTACAGTCAATCAGTTTTTGCACACTTACTGATTTCGTTAACATGTCGGGTATCATGATTTCGGTAGGAATGTTTCGTCTTTCAAGTTGCCTTTTTCCGCTTCATTTTGGATAAAACAGGAACGAAGAGCCACGTGTTTGGTTCTGGGATTTTGTACTTGTTCATGTACTTGTCGCTTTTGATGATCAAAGGGGCTGTTATGTATTGCTCAAAACCTAGTTCTGTGAAGAGATTTTGGAGCCATTTTTATTCTTTAACTGCTTCACAAACTGCGAGGTATTCTGCTTCGCAGGTCGATAGGATTTCCAGGATATGGCACCATTTGGCAGTGTGAAAACGTATCCGGTAGTAGACGTTGAGTCCGGTAAGGTATTCCAACTAGCATCGGAATACCCACAGAGTTGAGCTCCATTGGCGGTATAGGTCAGACGCAAGTGTTTCGTCTTCAGATGGCGTAGTACACGTTTTGCCGTTTACTAGTGCTACGTTCAAATGGCTTAGTTAATGTACGCAATATACAAGGCCAGGTCTTGTGGCCTGCACTAAGAACATTAAAGAACCTATTATTTCCTGATAGAGAATATGTTAAGGAGGAGTGGCAGGATTCTTCTTCAGTTGTAGCCCTGTTGGTTTTGATACGGGTTTGCAATCTGTCATGTTGAATCGTTTAAGTATTTTTTTCAATGTGTGGGAATCTTAAATATAATTTATAATAATCTTACTTCCATAATCGATAATGGTCGTACTTATATCTAAAATATGGCGTTCGTTCGTGCCGCAATAACAACTTTATTATTTTTAAAGAAAACAAATTATTTTCAAGTAATAGGTTTTAATAATGAGTAAATAAAAGATTTTATTTGATAAAATTAGAAAACTATTTCAGTTGGTAATAAGGTATATGTCACGTGTAGAATTGTGGCGCAGTGGAAGTGAGCTTAACAAACAAGAAAATGGACAGCAATGTAGTCATATTAACTTAAAACTTTATTAGAACTAAGCAAAGTGTTACACAAAACAACACTGGTAATGCAACACAGAGAATATGGGCGTCCTCTAACACGAGGATTCGCCCTGAAGAGGAGACATTATCTCCTTTACAGAAGATTAAGCCAAAAAGGCAGTTCCTCTCGATATCGTAACTACCGCCGTTACAAACGGGGCAACTATCGGAAGGTGAGCTGATGAAGCTCGGAAAACTACTCAAAGAAAGGTAGTAAGAATGGGCGCTTAATGCGCAATTCTTGAGCTGAAGGTCGTGAGACCTATTTACAAACAGGTATTCCTGAACTTGGTTTCGGGTTGGAGACGTGTGAAACGTACTGCGGAAACCTCTTCCCTTTAAGGCGGCGACGCGCCGCATCAGATGGGAGGCCAGCTAAAGTAGATCCTGCAAATAAGTAAAAAGACAGAATCTTAGCTCCCAAAATCAAGCTCATAAACTGGATAACAACGCTGCGCGAGAGGGCGTGGCGCTGTCGGAAAGCATAGGAGAAATGGCGGAAAATAGAATATGCACGCGGGCCAGCTTACCTTCAAATTCTATAGCAGGCGCCCAAGTCTTCCTTAAAGTATGCTGCCAAGCCCCACGGGGCGATTAGGGTCCAGTCGTCCGGTTCCTGACGGGCGAGATCCTCTTCCCATGAAGTGGGCTTCGTCAGCAAGGATTTGGAGAGGCCGGTAATCAATACCAAATGTGAAGCGTCGACCTGCGATGGAGATATCACCAGCTGCCACTTGCCACGTCGCCGAAACTCTGTCGCTAACGTCTCTTGGCTCCTCGACGAGCGCTGTAAATCCAACTTCTCACAATAGGACGGCACAGGGGGAGATCCGTCTTCGCCCACGTTGGCCGAGAAAAAGTGTCCTCGCGCCGGCCAGTTGGACTCGGACGATACAGCTGTCGATAGCAAAGAAGAGCAAGCACAGTTAGCTTCGCGCAAGTGTCCGAACGAGCCTTTCGCACTACTCCTCCTTTCAGTCCGCGAGCGAACACCGTAGTTCAAACTGGCGTCGTCGGGAGAGCAATGCGTTCCCCACATAAGCCAGGCGCTCCATGTGTATCCAAGTTCTCTAACTCTCCCTCGACGTGAGGAGAGCTTTTTAGCCCTCTTGCTCGGTCGGCTGGCTCGTGCATTCTCCTTGAATCTTCTTTCTCCTGCGCCCGCCTCTCGAAAATCGCGCTATCGCGCAAATCCCCGCCTCTTCCGCAATTTGGCTTTTTGCGCCGCCATCTGTTGGCAGTATTGCGCCGAAAACGATTATTGGAATTATTAATAACAATATTAATATCGCTACTGACAACAGATGACGCCTGAGGCGGAGTTTTAGAAGCAGACGCTCCCTTGGCGATTTTGCGACCGCGCTCGCGACTGCTCACAATACTTTGTGACAGTATAAAATTGAAATACAAAAAGAAGGGCCTGATAAAATAAGTTCTTGAAATTATACAATTCAAAGAGCTGCTATAAGGTAAATTGACTTCAGTTTTAAATTAAATAAGTATAATGCTTTAAAATACAATATTTCGACTGAGACAAATTACTTTTCAAAGTATCACAAGTTACAATCACAAATTAACTATACAACTTACAAATACAAGTTACTATTACATTTCACGCTTACAAAATGAACTTAGAACTTTACAGGTTACAATACAATTACTTTTTTGCCTTAACAGGAAAACAAGTTACTTAAGTTATCTGCTTAAGAATACAAAACACTAAACAATTAATACATTCACTGTATTGCCTCAACCTGGACAATACATCGTCATCTGAAAACCACATTGTTCTATGTCCGTTTTCGCGCATGTTTTACTTGTCACAACCACAGTATTCTATCTCACAATGTTTACATGCCTATCAAACATTTAATCCCTCTGTGTACAAACAGTTGAACTATCCTGAGTTCTTTTTTGTTCTATCTACTACTTCTGATATTAGCTAAATTCCAGCATGTTCCATATCCGGACATTGCATATGAGAACCACACTGTTCTACACTATATGATCACAAATATCCGGACACATGCACGTTTGCGCTCTAGCTACGATTTCATGGAAATCAATAGGGCGTTGCACATCCCTTTGCCCGAATCACAGCTTCCACCCTTTGGGGAAGACTTTCCACCAAATGTTGGTAGGTACTTTCCGGAATGTTCCTCCATTCCTCCCGAAGAGCGAGAATCAGTTCAAGTACAGAAGTTGGACGATGTGATCTGGCCCGCAAGCGTCTTTCCAATTCATCCCACAGACTCTCTATAGGATTGAGGTCGGGACTTTGTGCCGGCCAACCCATTTCTTCGACCCCTGAGTCCGCAAACCACTGCTGTACACGCCTCGCTTTGTGGCACGGAGCATTGTCGTGTTGGTAGAGAAATGGCCCGTTTCCGAAAAATTGCCACAACGTTGGAAGTGCACAGTTGTCCAAAACATTCAGATAACGGTCGGAGTTCATGATTCCTTGCACAGGAACGAGCTGGCCCAGTCCGTACCATGAAAATGAGCCCCACACCATGACTCCTCCTCCTCCGAACTTGACTGTGGGCTCTGTGCACTCAGGTAAGAAGCGTTCTCCAGGTATGCGCCAAACCCAAACTCGTCCATCGGATTGCCAGAGTGTGTAGCGAGATTCGTCTGTCCACATTACACGTTTCCATTGGTCCATTGTCCAGTTTCTGTGGGCTTTGCGCCACTCCAGACGTCGCTTGGCGTTGACCCTGCTGATGTGGGGCTTGTGGGCAGCAGCACGGCCATGGAATCCACATCATGTGCAGTTCCCGACGAATTGTCATGGTACTGGCATCATTTGCAGAGGCGTTTCGAAACTCTGTGGCAATTTTTTCCGCCGAGGACTTCCGGTTGCTGCGGGTGACACGACGAAGCACTCGACGGTCTCTGTCCGTTAGTTTCTTGGGTCTACCGGTTCGTTGTTGAACTGTTGTTGATCCCCGGGTCTTCCATTTCATAATGACATCGCCTACTGTTGACTTGGGTATCTGAAGAAGGCTGGAAATGTCACGCACGGACTTGCCGCATAGGTGACATCCAACGATGGTTCCACGTTGGAACTCACTGAGCTCTGCCGAACGACCCATTCTTGCCAATGTCCAAGCAGAGTTGTGTCTGAAGGTGTGGGAAGCTATTTAAATGATGTGCAAGTCATTATCATGTGACATTGGGCCAATCGATGATCTGTGAGGGGTGTCCGGATATTTTTGATCATATAGTGTATGTCAATATTGTTACCAAGTGGGAAAACGTTTTTAGAGTGATAATCACTTAATATTTTACATTGTAGTAGTAGATATCCAAGTTGGGCTGGAAAGGAATGTGGAGGGGGTGATTTCTCAAAAGATTAAAGGATGCCGACACTTTTTCTTTTGTTTTCATCCTGCTCTGGAAAGCGCTAAGGTCCCTTGGGAACCTGTCCCCCTGTTTGTATCCCGGGGCTATTTGGCAAGATCACGAGAGGTAGATCTTTTAAATGCTTGAAAGTGGCGATTGACAACAGTTGGGTCTGAGTACAGCCGCCATGTATGAAGACACTGATTTTTATGTTACGTTACCATCAAACTCACCTGCTGGTGAACAAATTCATTCCAATACAACAGCTCATTTTATTACATGACTGCCAAGGACACTACGTTTCCAAGGGCGATGGGAGGTTGGTTTATCGGAAACGCATTTCGGCCCTCTTCAAGAACATTTAAGAGTACCAAATTGCAAAGTAGGGTAGCAGCTATTGATTTTCTAAAAGATAGTTTTAGAATGGCAGGTATCGAGACAAAGATGGTTAATTATTTTGTATTGTTTACGGGGTCCCCAACACGGTTCATTGAATTCCCAGCAGCTGTCAACATTGGATTTATACCCGATAGGTTACTGAACAAGAAATTGAAAACGCCTATTACTATGCCCTTAAATGACACAGATGACGGGTTTATCAGTTGTGTTATTTTTGATCCGCCCGACACTCCTGAACAGTGCATCTTAAAAATTCCTGAAGGGTATTATGATAGTCGTCAGGATGTTGTTGATGCGCTCGTTAAGTTGACTCCATTGAAAGAACGGGCTTTTTACAAAATCAATCTCACACCTAACAAATGTTTTCATTTCAAATGCACAGAAGGACGCTATATTAGTTTTAGCGAGGGTCTATGTTACACATTGGGTTTACAAGGTGAACTTTCCGACTCGGAAGTCGTTATTAGTGAGGGTTCAACCCCAATAGATCTTACACGTGGCATACATGGTTATTATCTGTATACAGACATCATACAACCGCAAGTTGTGGGTAACACATTTGCTCCGCTCTTACGAATTATTCCCGTTTCACATGCCAGACGAGAAGTGATTTATAAGGGTTTTCATTCACCCGAGTACTTTCCCTTAAGTAAAAACGTCATAGACACGATTGAAATCGCGGTTCATTCAGACCATGGGGATTTGCTCTCGTTTTTAACAGGCAAAACCGTAGTGAAATTACATTTTCGTAAGAAACAAATGTAGTGGGAGGTTGATTTCTTTTTTCTCTCCTCCTCAATTACTTCAAGATGCATATCCCCTATCGTCTGAGCCAAGAAGTAATTTCGCGTTACTATTTAAACCAGAGAGGGAATGAAGTGTTTAGAGGATCGGTTTTCCAGAGAGGCAATGGGATTGGTTCAGTGTTTTCAAATCTGTTTCGCTTTGCAACACCTTTACTCAAATCTATGGGTAAGATTCGGTGTCGACATGCCCTAAAGGGCGGTGTTTCCGTTTTTAACGATGTGATACATGGTCAAAACCTCAAACAGTCGCTGTCATCACGAATGAAAGAGGCTGGAGGTAGTGCCCTGCAGGAAATGGGTGCAGAGGGCGTGTAAAAAGACGAAATTCAACATTTCTTACTCATTCACATGTAAAAAGGCCCAGAGGCAACAGCTTGGAGTCATTTCTAAAGAGTGAATACAAACGAAGAGGTCGAGTGCAGCGTTCAAAAAAGTTGAAAAACACGCAGAAGAAACAGAAGAAGAAGAAAAAGAAACAGAAGAAGTCAACAAAAGGACCTGCAAAATTACGTTCTAGGCGAATTTTATTACGACCTTTATCATCAGTTTTCGCTAATATATACGTAATCATGGCATCGATGATACACCAGCTGAGCACTGAATGTCTCAACAGCGATCTCGACATTTTTTCTATACCTCACACGAGCGGTCAACAGGAAAAATGACACGTCACAGGATACCAACCAACAGCCATCATCAGCCAAGACGGACCTATTGAATTCTACGTAACTGGTTT
>JAHWFO010055737.1:225460-255082 GCA_023313115.1 Rhysida immarginata | reverse complement strand
TTAAAACAAACAATTTAAGAACTGGAAAGCATCATAGGGTAAAACAATTACGTTCATAAAAAAACTGGTACATGAGCATAATGGCGTAAGGACAAAAGATAAGTCTCATAACTGGAGTTGTTCAGGCTCCCACTGTCCAAACTCTGAAGATTTTATAAATCTTCTGAACAGGATAAATAACTGTCACAACAGTTTGTGAACGAGAGCGTGTGCAAGCGTAGTCCCCGGCACAATGAGGCGTCTGCTTCTAATTCTAGTTCACAGGGGCCATTTATTGTCAATAGTCTTATTAATAATAATATTAATGTTTCTAATAAACGAAAAGAGCGTTATCGTGGCAATAGATGGCAGAGCAAGAACCCTGTGCCCGGAAATAAGAGTGAATGGCGCGATAGCGCGATTTTTGGGAGAAGGGAGAGATGCAGGAAACGATTTAGGAGAGAACAGGAGCCAGCTGCCCATGGCGGACGCAAAGAAAGAGTTCCAAGAAAAGAAAACAGCACGAGGACTTGTGGAACCAGCCAATTTAAGTGGAAACTAGAAACTGTGTTCTACCGGAGTGGTGCTAATTCCTTCGAGAGTACAAGCTACAGCGTTCTGGTGACTGACGGACTTACGAGCTCGATAGGAACGAGCGTACCTCTGCGAACTTTAAATCTTATGGTGCTGTGACTGTTACTTTAAATTCAGGATACCACAATGAAACCGGCGACCGGCCGGCACAAGCAGGAGCTCACGCTGAAAACTCCATAAACGTCGAGGGACAACAGGCAGGCAACTCGACAGTGCATTTTCTGATGGAACCGGCTACAGAGGAGTAGCAGAGACCAGCTTCCTTGGCGGACGTTTTCCTCGAGCTCGTCCTCTGGCAACTGCACTCGTCTCCACGACTTGGTTTCATCAGCAACCTCGTTCTCGTTATAGGATTGCCTAGACCAGTGTTACTACCCTTTCTCCAACAAGAGAACGGACATCCGGACCGAGACATCCCAGCATGGACATTGGTCGACCCGTGGGGCATACTGTGATTTCTGCTTGAAGATTTGGGCACCTACTACACTTCTCAGAGGTAAGCTGCTTCACTTTAAAGTTCTTTATTGCTCTGATGATAAATTTTACAGCTGCTCCTCTCCCGCCCCATGTCTCTAGCCAAAACTAGCCTTCGCATGTGCTTATGCAGTTTTATTATTTTTGTTACAGAACTAGCAGCGTCGCTGCGAAGGGGAAGAGAGTCCCGTACTGCAGTGCCTAGTTCACAAGACCACGGAGTCAATCAGAGGAATATTTGAAATGAGATACATCTTTATATATTATCTTTTTCCGCGCCTTAAGCACATCATTACTAATCACTCTTGTACAAAGAGCGAATCTAAAATACACTCTTAGTGCGATCACTCGCATTCTGCAAGTACCTTACTGTATACTCGTACACAAGCTGTGCAGGTATTTCTTAATGTAAGTCTCAAATGGCTTTATTTTTGTAAAGAGGCATTTCTACCTCTTCTGCGTAACTCCTCGGTTTAGAGGATGCCCATGGAGACCATATATGGGTCCTTTTCACTTTTGCAAATTTTTAGTTAGAGTTAGTTGGGACACCTGTTGCTCTACCATAAAGCCACAAAAAGCTTCAATCAATAGTGTGTAGGAACACCCCGAGCTGCTATCACTGCCTCCACCCTCCATGGCATACTGTCCACAAGTTTACGGTATGTGTCCACAGGTATTGACCTCCATTCCTCGAGGATTGTCATTGTCAGTTCCTGGACAGATGTAGGGCGCACCATCCTGGATGACACACGCCATTCCAATTCGTCCCAAGGATGTTCGATGGGGTTGTGATCTGGACTCTGGGCAGGCCAATCCAGTTCTTCAACCTGCATTTCGTCAAACCAGTCGGATTTGGATCTTGCTTTGTGGCAAGGCGCATTGTCGTGCTGAAAGAGGAACGGCCCGTCACCATAGTTTTCCCACAGCGCTGGAAGTACCCCGTTATCCAGATTGGTCCTGTAGCCATCAGCATTGTGTTTCCGTCCACCTTGATGAGCGGGCCCAGTCCAGTCAAGGAGAAACACCCCAGGTGTTCACAGGGGTGTCCCAACTCCTTTGATCATGTAATATATTTGTTTCTATATGTTAAATTAATAAATATTGAATCAATATGACTACAATGCTGTCTTTATTCTATATTATCAATTTATTTCCACTGCGCTACATAATACATGTGACAGCTCAGTGACAGGCCATATTATTCTTTAAAACCCTTCTGGTATCAGAGCACTTCCTTCCCGGACCGTTGAGATTTTGGCGTCTGGTACGCACTAAATACAAGGTGATTATAATTAAAGTCCCTTTGTAAAAATGCTATAAAAAAACAACCATGAGTCCGAATGACTTCAAATTTGGACTGAGCATTCTTGAAGAAGGGGCATTTGATATGGGATAAGAAAAAAATAGTTCCAAAATTTATCACTAGATGGCGCTGTAAGCGGCATAACGGAAGCGGATTCAGCTAGAAGTGACATTTTGAATTGAAATACGACGGCTTTGGCATGAGTTGTTTATGGCATGATGTTTTTATAACACATGCAATGTCTCATGCGCATGCGTATCTTTCAATTTGCATAGTACAAATCCTCCTAGGCATAATATGCCGCTTACAGCGCCATCTAGTGATAAATTTTGGAACTATTTTTTTTCTTATCCATATCAAATGCCCCTTCTTCAAGAATGCTCAGTCCAAATTTGAAGTCATTCGGACTCATGGTTGTTTTTTTATAGCATTTTTACAAAGGGACTTTAATTATAATCACCTTGTATATATATATTTCTGAGTTTTTCTCAGCTTCTGGTTGACTCGCGCAGCGAGCGCGCGATTTATTATCAATATTTTATTTTTCGTGTTTGCTAGTTTCCATAACAAACTTTATAGCAATTCCGCACTTTTTTTTCTTGTTTCACTTTGCTTTTGCTGGAGGGGTTTGGCACTTTGTAGCCATATTATTCTTTAAAACCCTTCAGCATCAGTATGTTTTTTTAACGTTTTACGAAGCGCATCGGACCGACCGTGGAAGTATCAGTAGGTTCTGGTCAGTTTGTTACGCCAGCTGTGACAGGCGGTCATGACTAACCAGCAAAAAGAAGCTAGCACCGAACAGGTTATTTACAACATCCTGTTGCAAATGTCTTACAATGTCCAGGTCATTTATCGGTTTAATAAGTGCTTTAAGAAATTAGCCAAGCAGCTTCCAGAACATTCGGGAACAGCAGTTAAGTTATATACTAAAGCATTTCCGGTGAACATTCGCATCATCTTACAAGAGAAGGCACCTAATAAATTAGAGGTTGCCATGCAATGTACCGAGTGATTACAGGATCGAACGGAAGCTGACGAGGTAAGCTATCATAATAAGGCACGTAGGGCCAAAACTAAGCAATCCAGCGATTCTAGGCCGCTTGCTGCACTTCATACTACTTACATTAAGGACCCTCAATTACTAGAGCAAATAAAAGGGAGTTATGTAAAAGATCCCTTCACAAAAGAAAGCATCTGCATGATTACGCTATCTTACTTTATGGAGCAAGGGCCATTATATAAAAGAACAGCTCACAAAATTATTCTCCTGATACTTCAGGCATGCAGGATCACCGATGCTATCATTATGTCTTTACACAACGAACCCACTGCAGATCACTTAGGAATTTTCAAGATGATTACGAAAGAGTCTGACATGTATATGTGGGTAGGTCTCGCGTCCGTTTGTCAATGCCTGTGAGAAATGCCAGGCTAATAAGGTGTTACGGCAAAAGCCATTTGGTAACCTGCAACCTTTGAAAGTGCCCCTGTAACGTTGGCATATGGTGATGCTGGATTACGTCATGCCCCTCCCTCATACAAAAAGAGGGCATGATGCCCTGCTCACTGCAATGGATAAACTCCCATGTCATACAGCCATTACAGCCGAGGAAACCACGCGATTATTCGTCGACCAGGTATTTAAGATACACGGATTTCCTCCGGCCATAGTCTCGGATAGGGATGTGCGTTTCCAGTCAGCAGTATGGAAGCACATCGTCAAAATCCTGGGTACTATTCTCAAGTTCGCCAGTGCGTACCATCCGCAATGGGATGGACAATCTGAGCGAACGAATCAAACAGTAACCCAAATACTCAGAAACTATGTCAATACTGACAAAAACGATTGGGACGAGTTTCTGACAGCAGCCGAGATGTCGCCGTGTTATTTACACTTGGGGCGAGAAGTTCATATTCCCTCTTCGCTCAATAAGTATGCGGGACGGGCACCCCATGGTGACTCATTTGTGTGGAGGGCACAGTAGTGCCCTTGCCAAGTCGAACAAGCGCAGCCATAACATCCTTTTCAGGAAGCAACTCAGCGTACTTTTGACCCTACATATCTTTGTGCCAGAGTTGCATAGAAACCTGAAAATTTGTATATATAAAGTACTTTGCAAATTAAACTATACTTTTCAATATTACGTTTCTATCTTTTCTAGTTCATAAGATACAAGAACTCAAAAGTTTCTTTATTTAGACACTGACTCACTCAAAAATCTGAGGTACTCCCCACAGTCCTAAAAACTTGAAATTCGGCATAAAGATAGTGTTTAGGGTACAATGAAAGGAAAAATTAAAAAAATTAAGAATATAAAAGCGTTAATGGTTAAATGTCACTGCCAAACATCAGTTAACCTGCAACGGAATGCAATTGGTGACGACATTGCTTGCAAGCACAGAGCAATTGATCTCGACATTGTTGACCAATTGTTAAGAGTGAGAAACAATAGCAACTCCGAAAAATGAATTACGTTGGAAACGTTTGTTAATCTGGAGGCATGGCATTTATTAAAACCAGATTGATGTCAAATTGTTTTCAATTTCGGTTAAATCAACAATATTTATTTTTCTTACTAAATGATGCTAATAGTCGTCGATTAGGTTCTGGTATTTTTTATAAACTGAATTGCGTAAATAGAAAATAAAAAATTACAGCTAAACAATACTTTCAAACGCTTAATAAATAAAGGTGAGCTAGAAGGCGATTTGACTTAACAATATTTAGTCGACTGTAAAAGACGGAACAATTTTGAAAAAGTAAAAAAACAACAACAAGAAATGACATCAATTGTATGAAACAAAATTATAATCCTTCAACATGGTTCCTTACTATAAGTCCTTCTGCTGGATACGGAGTGATTTAGTGGAACACATTAGGGAAGTCAACGGGATACAGCTAACAAAAATATCATGCGGCCAAGTCTCAATTTCTCGTTTCATAGATAATAAGTTTAAAGCTACGCCGGACTTCATTACATCATCTGACGAGCCACTTGGTAAGGTCGAACATTACTTTTGAAGATGTAAATACCAATCTGGAAGTGCTCAACAATTTCATTTGATATTGGTGGTTAAAGATGCCCCAATTCTTCAAAAGTCGCCACTTGAGGAGGTAGCATCATTTGTAACAAAGTATGTCTTGTGAGCCATACTTAACAAGAATCTTTCGCCTACTCTTAATCAACGGGTCACGTCATATCAACCTCACTAACAGTATTAGTGAAAAAAGAACACTAGAAAGGTTATACTGTATGTCAGTTTGGATTCGCACATCAAATTACTGAAGCACTTACCATAACAGATATCGTTGTCATTAGCTGCAAAAAAGCATTATCATATAATAATTATCACTATAATATTGTGAGAAAAAAGACTGAGGTATGATTAACGATTACAATCCTGCACTGTTGCTTGCGTGGAATTGTAACAAATATCCAGTTCGTGGGAGAAAAAACAGCTATCCTGAATTATTGTATGACAACATACACCACAAAAAACGAAAAACAAACGCAAATGATATAAATTCTACTAAGAGTTTAAGAAGTCGTTTATACAACATCAGGCTAAGAGTGTTGTCGAATCGGCCGTGTGGAGCTTTGCAGGCAAGTGACACTTTGTTTAGAATTCTACTGTATGGGACTGACCCTCAAAAGTCGAAGACTGTAAGAAGTATCTGAAAAGAAGAGATTGACCATATCTCAAACTATTATTTCTACAGGGTCGAGTCACATTATTATGACCACATCCTACGTTTGTCTTCATGGTTGCCCAGACGAGGAACTATGTCACGTGTTGGGAATTGGTTAAGTGAATATATAAGGTAAGTTTCCATTATGTTAAAAACATATCACTCATTGCTGCAATGGGTTAGAAACGTGATTTATCAGATCTGAAAAAGGGGATGATAATCGGCTTATGGACCAAGGGCGGCAGTATTTCGGAAACTGCGCTGTTTGTGAACAGTTCTCGTGCTGCTGTAGTTAAACTGTACCATGACCGGAAAAATGGGACCGTTCAGAATAAACGGTATGGGAACTGTGGAGCACCACGTACCATTGATGAGAGAGGTGAACGTCGGCTGCAAAGGTGTGTGTGAAGGCCAACCGAAAAGCTACAGTGGACCAACTTACCACTCAAACCAACGAGGGTGGTACCAGACATGCCTCTGAAATCACAGTACAGAGGACCCTGCTGCGTATAGGCCTCCGACGAGTCACGATTTCTGCTCCACAGAAGTGACCGCCGTTGGCGGGTTAGGTGAGAAACCTCCGACAACAAGCATCCTGCAACCATTGTTGGACGAATCCAGGGTGGAGGCAGCAGTGTCATTGCGTGGGGAGTATTCTTCATGGCATTGTCTGGGCACACTGATACCCGTGGAAGGCACTCTCAACCGATTCTGTTATTTATCCATTAATATTTATCGATATGTGGCAACTGTCTTCCCAGAAGGGGATGGCATGTTCCAGCAAGACAATGCGACGTGTCATATGGCTGTAATTGTTTGGGGGTGGTTTGAGGAACACGACCAAGGATTCCAAGCACTACCCTGGCCCCCTAATTCCCCAGACCTCAACCCAATCGAGAACCTTTAGGATCACCTCGATCGTCATGTGCGTGCTATGGAACAACCACCGCATACCCTTTAGCAGATATCAGATGCTTAATAGTCCGCTTGGCAACAGCTACTAGTAGAAACCTACCAGAAACTTATAGACTCACTCCCACGCCGTCTAGGTGCTGTCCTTGCCAATCGGGATATTAGCTGGTGGTCATAAAAATGTCACTCGACTCTGTATGACGTTGAGGAAATGCCTGAAAAATACTTCTTTTCGTTACTTTTTATGTTCAAACTATGTTAAACCTTAGGAGGCAGACGTGAGGAGTTCTGTACATGGGCTCTGGAAAACTATCTACTGCATCCTTCATTTTGTACATAACATTGCGTTCAGTGACGAGGCAAATTCTTATGTCCATTATGAGGTTAACTGTCAGAACTTGAGATATTGGATGGATATGAACTCTCATTGGACAGACCCATCCAAAGTCGTTGGTGATAGCAAAGTTATGGTGTTGTGTGGGATATGGAGCACCCGTTTCATTAGACCATTTTCACAGACGATATCTTAACTGCTGATGATACTGCCATCCTGGCATGGGCGCATCATCCATCTCACGTTATCACTCGGCTGCAGAACGCCTTGAATAAATTCGAAGACTGGTTTAATTGCTGGAAACTGAGTCTTAACGTCGGAAAATGCAAGCCGTGTACTTCAACAAAAAGCTTAAGTGTCCTCTGGAAGCTTAAATGTCCCTGGTTTTATTCAATAAGAATGTCGATTGGGTTGACAACTACAAGTACCTTGGCGTTATCATCGACTCAAGACTCTCCTGGAATCTTCACGTAACTTAACGCTCTGAACAAAGCGAAGAGGGCTAAGTACAGTCACATAGCTCTCCTGGGTAGAAACAGCGCCCTCAGCATCGACAGGTCCTCTATGGTATGCCTGTGTGGGCAACTATATGTGAAGCAGATGGAGTGAACTCCAGTCGTTCCAGAATGTTACCCTGAGGACCATTGCCCAGCTTGGAATAAGGACCGTAAAAATCATTACATCCACTCAGACCCGAACATGACTCACATTAGAAAGTTTATCCAAGATTTCCTGATCAACATGCTGCAGACGATGAAGAGCCATAGCAATGAAATCGCCAATGAACCTGATGGAAATGAAGTGGCATACAAAGTATAGAAAACCGTCAAGTATTCTTGATGTCAACTTCGAAGACAGGCAACGTTTCCTTCCCGGATTATTGGAAGATGTGATACCACCCCCTCCCGTTCCCCTTTTTTGACAATCGTCAAACTTTTTTTTTTTTTTTATAATGTGGAAGACCTCTTTGGGTTAGTCAGGCTTCTTGCCTATTTCAGTGTGGAATTTATTCCGGAAGGGTGAGGCTCCCGTAAGCATTGCTTACGTCCCACCTGAACAAATGTACATTTCACTGTTTCACTGTCGATTGTCGCGAATGCTACAGAAAACTGTGTTCACGTCACTGTTGACTGATGATGGCAGTTTCCCAAGATTTTTCTATCAGGATTGTGCACCACCACATTACGAACTTAATATCCGTCAATGGTTAGATGGACAATTACCTGGTTATTGGATTGACCTGCGAGGTCCTGTGGAGTGGCCACCACATTCCCGAAACCTCACACTGCTAATTTGTACCTGTGGTCCACTTGAAACAACTTGTGTATGCTGTGAAAATCCAAAGCAAACGTGATCTTCAACAATGCATCCCACAGGCCTCTGATAGTATTACCCCCAGCGTTCTTGTGCGCGTGCAAAATGAATGGATAAAGCACCTTGAGCTCTCTCTCCATCAGCAGGGACAACAGATTGAACACATCCTTTAGATGCTGCAACCCAGTTTCGATATGTGCGAACCACAACAGATAACTGAAACCCGATTGCAGGAATGAACTCCTGAGAAAAAACTGGTGTTATTCAAACTGTCTCAAAAGATAGAGAACCTATCCTATCCCTGCTAGCATGATCACATCGTTTATTTTACACACCGTCTCCGAAATACAGGTATGTCCAGTGACTCATCCTGTAGATTGTCCCAAGTATCTTTCGAAAGGGCTGTGTGTACAAGAAAGTATGAAGATGGCGCTTCCATGCAGCAGGATTAGAGAAGACAATAGTGATAAAAGTAGTAGCAAGCGTGATATTGAGAAGGAACATTGATGTGAGTTTGGGCATAGTAATTGGGTTCTATCGGTGCTGTACAAAGTTTGAAACTGGATTCCTGAGGATAAAAAAAAAGTTAAAAGGATAGTAATACAAATCCAAATAAGTAAATTGCAAGAAACTGTGAAAAACAGTAAACTGTATAAAATAAATAAAGAAACCACTATTTCCACAATATTATTTAATGTCCGTAGGCGCATCTCGACGACAACGTCCTCTTCTTCAGTGAAAAATTAGATAAAGAAGAAGACGACGTCGTTGTCGAAATGCGCATACGGATATTAAATAATGCTGTGGAAATAGTGGTTTCTTTATTTATTTTATACAGAGAATAATACAATTCATTACCGGACTTACTCATAAACTCGCTTCAGCTAGGAGTAAATTTGAAATAATTAATAGGGTATATGTTCAGTGCGAACAATACCCTATATGTGTGGCATTTGCTATAACTATAACATAAAAGTCAAGGTCTTAGTTTGAACAGCGCACCTATAGACATAGGCTCTTTGGTATTCTCGTGTGCGGTCAAGCTAACTTAGCATTATTAAGAGTAAAACGCCTGACCAGCTTGCATCTAATTAATATTGATTCTTACAGTAGTGCCAAAGTACAAGAGTCCGCCATAACGAGGATAATCGACTCAAATGGAGATACCGCACAGATTTGCTAAAAATATATCATTCGAAACCACCGAGAAGGGCCAATAAGGACAGGGAATGAACTATGCGAAAACCGGGGACTGATATCAAAGAAAGGATGTAAGGGAATGGAGGACCACTTACAAAAAGAAGTGAAATCCCATCAAAAACATTTCATGTAAAAAAATGTAGCCAAGTCTCGCGACTCTTTAGCTGTAACAAGTTGTGAGATCTCATGTAGGGCCAAGTCTAGTCCTCTTATTAACTCTGACACTTTCATTTACAAACCACTCCAAATCATTACATCTTTAGTTAAAGAACATTTTGTGACTTAGCAATTACGCAGCCCAGTACCCATATATACGAGGGGAGTTCAAAAAGTAAGTCGCACTTCCACGGTATGGCCATTTATTACACCACCTATACAAAAGCAACACGGCTATAGCAGCATACAATGTAGGTTCACTTTTCCACATAGTCCCCAAGAGACCCTAAACATTTAGCCGAACGTTCAACCAACTTTTCGATTCCGGATGCACAGAAATCTCCTCCAGCGTTTTGTAACCACACGGTGACAGCCGCTTTCACCTCCTCTTCGTTTCGAAATCGTTGTCCATCGAATTCCGATTTGAGCTTACCGAAAAGATGAAAGTCGCATGCCGCTAAGTCGGGACTGTATGCAGGATGTTGCCAAACCTCCCACTTGAATCGCTGCAGCAGTTGGCACTTTATCGTGCAACAAAATCACACCGGCGCTCAATTTCCCCTGGCACTTCTCTTTAATTGCTTTACGATGAATGTCCGTGCAATTACCCGTTTGGCCCATAGAAATCGGATTGTTGCTCGCACCACAAGTTTGGAGTGGACATCAAGTTGACGACCATTGCTTTTAGCCCGCTAGTCACACAAAACATGACGGGAAACCACAACAACGTCCTATCCGACGTCTGCGCAGTTAATATCCCTTTCTCCGCTTTGCCCAAGATTGCGGCACATAGCGCGCTCCTGCGGCGAGTTAGTGCAACTTACTTTTTCATCTCCCATCGTATATACAGTCTTTTATTAATAAACGTGAATATTAAAATGACAGCAACAGAAACTGTTAGGTAAAAAATTAATATTCCTGATGACAGTATTGTCAAAGCTTAAGAGTCTAGTGAAGCTTACGTAGCGCTATCAAGATTGACAAGTCTGAGCAGACTGCATCTAATTAATATTGATGATTATAGCGTCAAAGTTCAAGAGTCAGCCATAACTGAATATAATTGGCTTAGATGCAGTACCGACCAGACTTGCCCAAAATAATTCATTCGAATCAAAGGGATATCTTACAACTTTACAATACTAGATAATAAAATTAAATTTAATTCCACGCAGTAAATACATATACGTTCAGTTCCCATATAAATATTATTTTATGTAATACTTTATTAATAAACTTCGATATTAAAATGTAAGCAACAGCCGTCACATTCTCGTGTTGCGTAATTGCCAAGTCACAAAATGTTCTTTAACTAAAGATGTAATGATTTGGAGTGGTTTGTAAATGAAAGTGGCAGAGTTAATAAGAGGACTAGACTTGGCCCTACATGAGATCTCACAACTTTTTATGGCTAAAGAGTCGCGAGACTTGGCTACATTTTTTTACATGAAATGTTTTTGATGGGATTAAAAACCTTTCTCGTATGCTGAGGCTGGCATGTAAGAACATTAACAGAGCCAACCAGCGCTATAAGAAGGAATTTGACAAGCGTCATACAAAGTGTAATTTAAAAGTAGGAGACGAGGTCCTAGTATGGACCAAGCGCTTGTCGCACTTCAAGCACAAGAAAAGGCCTAAATTATTTAACAAATACCTAGGCCCATTTAGAATCGTGGAAATCATTAATAAAGTGTCAGCCAGGGTGCAGATACCTCGTAAGTGAGGGGGGAGGAGAATAGGGTGGTCCATTGCTCCTTCTTAAAAAATTTAAAAGGAGAAAAACAGAACCTCACAAGCCGCCAGGCCCGATCTCTGACCCGCAATTCAGCACCGTTTACAAAGTGCGACAGTTCCTTGTTAGATGGGTAGGCTATCCCAAGCCAACATGGGAGCCGGAGGACAACCTCCACCGATGCAAGGGACTTATTGAACAGTTTTTTAAAAGGCAAAGGGCTCCGGGATTTTCGGGTACAAAGACCAAAAAGACAAATAAACTAGACAGTGTATCGCAGTTTAAACTGCGATCGGTCGATGCGAGCGTGTCACAACAGTTTGTGAACGAGAGCATGCGCAAGCGTAGTCCCCGGGACAATGAGCGTCTGCTTCTAATTCTAGTTCACAGAGGCCATCTATTGTCAATAGTCTTATTAATAATATTAATGTCTCTAATAGATGGCAGAGCAAGAACCCTGTGGCCGGAAATAAGAGCGAATGGCGCGATTTTTGAGAGAAGGGAGAGGCACAAGAAACGATCTAGGAGAGAGCAGGAACCAGCCGCCCATGACAGACGCAAAGAAAGAGCTCCGAGAAAGGAAAACAGCACGAGGACTTGTGAAACAAGCCAATTTGTGTGGGAACTAGAAACTGTGTTCTACTGGAGTGCTGCTAATTCCTTCGAGAGTACAAGCTACAGCGTTCTGACGACTGACGGACTTATGAGCTCGATAGGAACGAGTGTGCCACAGCAAACTGCGTTATCTAATGGTGTTGTGACTGTAACTTTAAATGCAGGATACTGCAACTTCTCAGAGATAAGCTGGCTCACTTTAAAGTCTCTCTTGCTCTCATGATAAATATTACGGCCGCGACTCTCCCGCGCCATGTCTCTAGCCAAAACTAGCCTTCGCATGTGCTTATGCATTTCTATTATTTTTGTTACAGGACTAGCAGCATCTGTCCCTGAATATAAACGCATAGCGTAAGATGAAGAGAGACCCGTACTGCCGTGCCTAGTTCACAAGACCACGGAGTCAATCAGAGGAATATTTGAATTGAGTTATATCTTTATACATTATCTTTTTCCACGCCTTAAGCGCATCATTATTAATCACTCTTGTACAAGGAGCGAATCTAAAATACGCTCTTAGTGAGATCACTCGCATTCTGCGAGTACCTTACTGTATACCCGTACGCAAGCGGTGGGGGTTTTTCTTAATGTAAGTCTCAAGTGGCTTTACTTTTGTAAAGAGGCATTTCTAACTCTTCTGCGTAACTCCTCGGTTTAGAGGATGCGCATGGAGACCCTATGTGGGTCCTTTTCACTTTTTGCAAATTTTTAGCAATGTATTTGCCTTTATATGTTAAATTAATAAATATTGAATTAATATGACTACAATGCTGTCTTTATTCTATATTAATAATTTATTTCCACTGAGCTACATAATACGCGTGACAATAATATTATCCATCTATTAACAAACCATAATCGACCTTCAAGTAAAAGGAAATCAAGTCATAAAGACGCCATACTTGTAAAGGTTTAAAATGAATAAATAACGAATTCCGATTCCAAATATTGAATCAGCATTAAATACAAACAAGACAATACATACAATAAAGATGAATGGATGATGAGAAGAAATGACTTCACAGGCAGCAAGAATAAAGCATAAACGGAATAAAAAAGCGAAACAATATATAATAAAAAAAACATTGATTAAGCTTACATATTGAATCGGCGAAATACAGACGATTGTTTCCAACAAAAATTTACAATAGATGTCAATGCTGAAGGCTTCACAATAACGATGAATAAAGTCAAAGTCCAAATGTTTCAAACTAAGAACAAACTCCGAGGTGTTGGCCATGTTGAATCTCAACTAGGTGTAGAAAGCCCATGATGATGAAGTAGAAGAACGATGAAAAGATGTGGCTGGTTGTCTGCTGGTGAAGTGAAGTTGACTGGTTGCTGTCTGCTGGTAAGTTAAGTTGCCAACTCGCAGTCGCATTGTATCTTTTTCTTGAACAATGAATGCATGAGCAGCCATACTGAGCAATGCATGCCACGCGAAGCACAAGGTAAACTAATGGCGAATTCGGCTGACTGCTCCCAGAGTGCAAAGGGATTGCTCAAGTCACGTGATCAATCTGGCTGAGAGCATCAACAACGCTTGGAGCAGACGAACATTGTTTTAGCAGTGCTCCAAACTCACGTAGAGGCAACGCCAACTTACCGGTTTTTAGATGGGAATATTTATTGCTGGATATTGTTATAATACAAGCTAAACAATGCACAAATGTAATAATTATTACAACGCTGGGCAAGGCACTCTGCCAGGCAGTACTATTTTTATCCAAGGCAGCACTGTAAATTAATTATTAAATTAAATAGTTTAAATAAAAGAGATATATTATAATAAATAGTAATGTGGATATGACTTCTTTATAAATTAATAGAAAAGATAAAATAAAATAAAATTAATTTAAATAAAATAAAAAATATATAAAGGCCAATATTATTTGAGATGGTTGAGCTTAAGGTCCTGATGGAGTTGAAGAAATTCAGGAGAAATACTTCAATATATATGTAATTTAAGATAAATTTATTATTTTATTTTATTTTATTTTCTATTAATTTCTAAAGGAAAAATATCCACATAAATATTTATTATAATTATTAAATTACTGTTAATGTGTTGTACAAATCAGTTGAAAAATTATTTTTATTCACGGAGTGTAAATTTTTAATGAATTTTTAATAAATCATGGATGAAATGGAATGTTGAAAAAAATAATGTTGAAATGTACGAGGTCTGTTCAAAAAATACGTAGACTGTTTGAATTGCGCGGGCCCTGTTAAAATCGCTTGGTGTCGCCATCTTCTGACAGATCCGCTGATTACAAGGCAGTTTTTTGATTGCAAATATCAGTATTGGTTGATTAGCTACGCGGTTGTTTGTGAAGTGTGTTTTTTTCGTTTGGCGGATTTTTAGAATTTGGCGGAATTTTAGAAGGCTCCACAGAGCACCAGATTTACTACATCGAAGTTCTCAAACGTCTGCGGGATGCTATCCGGCGGAAAAGGCCAGAAATGTGGACGAGTGGTGACTGGTTGTTTCATCACGACAACGCTTCAGCCCTCAGAACTCGAGAGTTTTTGGCCAAACACTCGATCACTGTTCTTCCTCACCCACCCTACTCACCTGACCTCGCTCCTTGTGACTTCTTCTTGTTTCCCAAACTCAAAAGACCTTTGAAAGGAAGGAGATTTGAGACGATTCCCGACATAAAGGCAAATGCGACGAAGGCGCTGAAGGACATCACAAAAGAAGCGTTCCAGGACTGTTTCCAAAAGTGGAAACACCGTTGGGATAAGTGTGTGCGTCGGGGAGGAGAGTACTTTGAAGGGGACCCAGATGTGTAACTTCTGAATAAAGTATATTTTGTTTTATGACGTCAGTCTATGTATTTTTTGAACAGACCTCGTATACTATATATTTGGATAGCGAAAGTATTTGTATTTTTATAGTTATTATTCCAAGGATATTCATGTATTTATTATTTGGAATATTCATAATAAGTACATAGAGTACGAGCTCTGATTATAACACAAAGATAGACCAATTATATCTTCATCCATATATGTATTGGCAATATTAACAAAATTCTCAAATTTTGGAATTTTTATCGACGGCCGTTCCGAATGTTGTGCCATTAATAAAGCCAAAACTTCGTCTTCTTCATCGGAAGAACTGTCAGATGAAGAGCTATCCAGTAATTGTAAAAGAATTTCGTCTATTTCAGTCTCTGAGGTAGCCATTTTGATTTTGCAGGCGACGCAAGCAGACGAGCAGAGAACAACCCTGCTCCACCGATTTTGGAAGAGCGCGAAGGAGTTCTCCTTGGCGCAAGGAGCAATACCAGCCGAATACTGTGGGAGTCGCTCTGTGAGAGCAAGAGCAACCAGCCGAACAATTATTAGAGCTCCAGAGCAGCCGGCCGAATTCGCCATAATAAAAAATTAATACAATACGCGGAGTTGCTTAAAATTCAAAAAGGGCTAATTGAACAATGAAAAGAAATATTACAATAAAATAATATGACAAAATAAATAGAATTGATGGAAATTAAAAAATGCGTTATGAAAGAAACAAAAGTTTGTTGTGAAAGAATAAAATCATAATTTCTTTCACACAAAAAAAAGTATGCCTCTTGGTTCGAGGTGAGCTCTCGTTTATCCATATCTCTAGTAATACATACATTTAGCATTTGCTTAGATTCTCCAAAATTTTTGAGTTCAACCTTTTTTCCGAATAATTGCATTACCTTTTCCAGTAGTCATGGCAATTATGTAATCAACATAAAGCGCCAAGATGACGTAATCTCTTTGTTCTCGTAAGATGTGAAAAAAACGTTTATGCCACAAATCAGCATTGCAGGTTTTTGCAATGGCTAAAGACTTTTCTGGAGGTGTGACAACAGCATTCAAATTATATAATCCACCTTCCTTTTGTGCGATAAATACTGTGTCAGTTTCGGAGGTTGCATGACAGATATCATCTTCAAAAGCAATCTTTAAATTCGTTTTTGCATTTCGTTTTTAGCGAGCTTGGCTTGGTGGTGCGGCGGGTTAGCATGCTTTCCCCATCTTTGGGTGGCTTTTGCGTGCGACTGTATTTAGCAATATGACCGGATTTTGAGCATCTATAACATTGAACTGACCTATTTGATTTACCATCGATTTTTTTTGAAACGATTCTGCACTCTCAGGGCTGCTCCTGCATGTCTATCATCTCGTTGACAATGTTCTTCTTGTATCAGGGTGTGACGAGCTTTACCGGGGTTTAACACATCAGCACTGCAAGCATCAAAGCTTCGCGGATGCTGTAGAGACTTCTTGGAAGACCTTGTAGAGCAACAGATGCGATGTCAGCTTTGTCAATCACTTCTCTGAGAGTTCGCAGTTATTCAGCCAGTGATTCGACTCGTTGCATACATGTTATAGCTTTGTCTCCTTTGGCCCATTTGATGGTGTGAAAATCAAGCTTAACACTCAGTCTCTTTTCCAATAAACGTCATTTGTTGACTTGTTCTAATCGGTCCCAAATGCCTTTGGCAGCAACTTGATTGATCACGTAACTAGTTTGAATAGTAGATAGCGATTGCACAATAATGTTCATTGCCTGTTGATCGATTTTGGTCTAAGCCTTACACACATCCTCTATTGCGGCAGCTGCTGGGGGATGATCTGTATTCACATTCCACAGTTCCTTGGATTGCTGGTATAAACGCATTTTGAGCATCCACGTTGCATAGTTGTCAGTGTCGAGCTTCTCAATTAGGGCCATGGGCGTGGCTCTAGTAATTTCGGCAGACTTGGGCTCTCACTGGGCGGGGCTTCAGCCATACCATGGCACACACACGTCACAGAAAAAGATTAAGAATACACAGGCACAGATTAAGAATATGTATTCTTAATCTGTGGTCACAGGTTACGTAGTACAAAATGTGTGTACAAAATGATGAAGGATATCTGTGGCCGTTCAAATGTGGATAAAATAGCACGATCCCAAAATATAAGATATGCCAACTGTCAATGAGGTAGCAGCAGTGTTTGCATCACAAATCTAGAGTTATGCGCAGTGGAATAGCTTAAAAACTAGAAAGAACAACAGAGTATAGCTTTTGGCTTAAATAATTTAGTCAACAATAAACATAATTAACTAAGTAGAAATAGCCGATGTTGAATGGGCCACGATCTTGCTTACACACAAGAAACGCATGAGGACAGTGCCTTGCCCGAACAGAGGAACGAAACTTCGTTTTACAAAAATAAACAATGAACTGGTATAAGACAATCCAGCCGCCCCTTAGGGCCTCGCGAATTTAGCTACTGGGCTGGAGCAGTCGTTTATACATGCTCCTGGCTAAATGACAAACTGTCTTACAAAAATCTAAATATAAATAAAGATCCGCCACAGTCTGGATCTAAGTTTTTTGTTCATAATAAATTTACAAAGTATTAACCTTTAATTGCAAATAACCAGCGGAACAGCGTGGAGGCTATCACTAAATCTGGAAGCGCAGTCCCATGCTAATGTCGGGACCTTTCCAGCTATTTTGCTCGCTGCTATTCCAAACGTACAAAACGATAAGGTGACCAACTGCGTTTATAAATTGGCCTGTAGCCGTTGATAACTATATTGGAAAAGAGAAAAAGAAATGGGAATGAGAAACAGTTTACCGCCTCCTGTTTGGGGCCTTATAAACTACGCTTATGCAAAAGAGGGTGGTGCTTAATCTTCTAACCAGGAATGGCTCATAAAACTTTAACAGATAAGCTACGCATTTCTCTATGATTAAGCAGATAGAATTTAAGCAACACGCTCGAGCGGGAAGATTACTACAGTATATAAAGGAGAGTCGGAGTTTCTCCGTCAGGTCGTAATTTCATAAGTAAAAATTGACCCATCTTGTGTAGGGAACCAGGGCGCCTAATCCATGTCGCCAAAAGGTTTCATGCGTTCAATGGGTGATCCAGACACAGGAATCTCTGGATATCCATGCCGGATCCAACAATTCGAAATGTAAGAATGTTGAGGCGTCCAAGCCAGCTGCGACGGCCAATGTACGAAGATGGGTGAGGAAACTGGTCGCTGTACAGGCATTTCAATTCCTGACTAAACCATATTGGACACTGAAGTTACGCTGTCCTCTTCCTTCGTTACTTCGACGAGCCAGGCTTCTCTCCCTGGTACTGCTAAGTTCATAGGGTGAGAGGAAAACACAGAAAAAGTCACACGCACATAGGCACAAGTCGCATGCAGAGCGACACGTCTTTCTCGGGAACAGAATTTTCCGTGGCTTTCTTGCTCGGTTTCAGAACTCCTCTCCTTGAATTAAATCTTCCCACTCCTCAACTACACGCTTGCGCCGTTTTCTGCGACGTTTCTGTTTTCTACGCTTACGATGCTCTTTCTCCCAATCGCCCTTGACAATCGAAGTTAGCCTCGCAATATTGTTAATAGATGGCGACTTTGATTTGCCAAGCTTGCTCTCCGATCGGCAAGGTACGATCAAGAACCTTGGATGGAATGTCTGTTGCCAAACTTGGTGACATGCTCGCCCCCTATTCTTTGTGATGATTATCACTACAGTGTAAACTAACGCATCTGCGGAAGTAACGTTTACCCTTCGTCTGCGTTAGCAATGCCGCATGACTATCATCCCCCAAACTGGACTTGGATGCCCCCTCCTTAGGTCTCTTCTGCCTTTACTTTGTGAAGAATTTAGAAATAAGCCCCTTACTTCTATGAAGGTTGGCTTCAGGCTCCCATGATGACTGGAAGTAACATACCCATTGAACCAGGAACTCCCTCTTGGGTGGTTTGCCCGTGACGTTTTTGATGTCTCATACCCACTAAACATCCTTATACAATGAGTCCTTTATAGTGCCTGGTTTTTGTGTTGGGGTCTCTATAGGATTCCACTTGCCTCCCCTATGCCTCTTAAGATACGAACAGTGGAGTGTTTTGTGCAGACACTTTACTAATTATTTTAATAATGGGAAAGGGGCCTATATATTTACTGTATAGCTTCTTTCCCACTTTATTTTTTCAACGGGTTGAGACGGGCAGCTAATACCCATATTTTCTCTCCTAGCTTTAACTGCCAACGCGTATGACGCTTGCCCTACCATTTTTTTGTATTTGTTATTGACTCGCTGGATATTGCGAAGCGCCTGACGCAGCACCTTTAGCAGATGGGTTTCGTATGGCCCTTTCTGTTTACTGGCGTTGGCATACTAGTTGATTGACGGCAGTGTTGTGATTTCCCTTCCTAGGTCGGCAAAATAGGGAGTCATCTTAGTTGCCTCTGACACTGAGGCATTAATGACAATCTCTGCTGTCGTGAGAAACTTGTCCCAGTCTGACTTCTCTAAATTCAAGTTTTTTACGGAGGATTTGGATAACCGTTTGGATAGTCCTCTCCGACTGCCCATCGGACTGGGGGTGGTAAGCACTGGAGAATATTGACGAAATCCCCGGGGCTTTAAAAATGAACGGCAGCAGGGTCATATCAGACGTGAACAAAGCATTATCTTTCTGAGAGTATGGGTCAGGAAGAATAACTGCACCAAATGTCAGCTTTTTAACATAATGTCTCTGGTTTTCAACATTTAAACTTTTATAGTAAGCAGTTGACATGATACTGTTTACTTTTGTAGATTCCTGGTCTCCTTTCGTTACGATAATGCAGGACTATGTAGTACAAAGAAGCAGGAGCGAGCCGGCTAGTTAGAGCTGAGCGATCGCAACTGGAAGCACTGCTGCTCGCGCAAGTGCTCGTCTGCTATTATTCAAAATGGCAGTTTATTTACTATTGGGCAGGGTCTATACAACAAAGAATCGTCTTGTGCAATTGATCACGCACTGTCATTGTTACAAATTCCGCAGCATTACAACAATCAATGAGGTGGTTTCTCACGGAATTCGAATGACATCGCGAATCCGAGGATGCCGTCCATCGCTACCAGACCCGTTTCTTCTACAGATCGAAACCAGAAGGTGGACGATGAAACCGAACACTTCAACAAGAAAGACACGCAGGAGCCAATCAGCAAGAGCAGCGGGAGATTCGTCGTGGTGAATGGAAAAGCGACGATCGTGGCATTCATTATGGTGGAGCTAGCGGAATAACATCAAAAGAAGGCTCATGGAGAATGCGGAAAAGTCCTCAGCGTAGCGGAACGCTTCTAGCCATAAAGAGAAGGAGGGATGACAGCTTATAACCCATTTCAACAAAGGTAGCTTCCCGACCTTCGGCGGAAAGAAGCGAGGCGACAGCGGCGTCGAGCAAGAGAGCCCCTGCCACAACAAAGTTACCAATGTGACAAGATGGCAGCCAAAGTAAAGGCAAGCCATATTCTGCCAGACCTGCGAGGACTCCGCGTCTACCGACTTGGACATTGGAACATAGAACTCTTCTATTGGTAAGCGCCCAATTTCAATAGGCCTTAATATACGAGGGTGGGCTGAAAAGAAATGCCTCCATGGCTGTAATTTTTTTTATTTTTTAACCGATTTTCAAAATTCTTTTTGTATCTGATACTCACATTTCTCCTCCATGTAATGCACTATTCACTTTTCGACTTAGTCCCCATCCCTTTCCACGCATTGTACCAACGCGTGACTAGTCGGGTGAACCATTCGGAGAGGAATTCCGGGGTTGTCGTCGACACGAGGATTGAACGGCAGCTTTGGATCCTCTTCTGCAGCACGATAACGCCCGTCCGCACACGATCGCCACACATCAGAGGGGGTAGCAGCGCCTACAGTTCAAAGATGAAAAAGTGCAGTTCAAAAATGAAAGACTTTGCACCTTGCGACTTTCACCACTTCCCAAAGAGGAAAGAGCACCTTAAGGGGCATGAGTTGCGTTCTGACGACGAGGAGAAACCTGCCGTTCGGTCTTGGTGTCGACAACAACCCCGGTCTTGGTACAATGCGTGGAAAAGGATGGGGACTATGTCGAAAAGTGAATAGTGCATTACATAGAGGAGAAATGTGAGTATCAGATACAAAAAGAATTTTGAAAATCGGTTAAAAAATAAGAAAGTTACAGCCATGGAGGCATTGCTTTTCAGCCCAACCTCGAGATGGTGTTTTCCGGAGCTCAGCTACAGTGAGCTAAGATTTCAAAGGACTGTGGCCTTTTGGATTGGAGGCTTATCTTGAGTGATATCTGGGATTCACTTATACTAAGTAATTGCATTCCTGGCAATTAGTGAACCTTAGTGCGTGTGTGCCCTTCTTTCTTAGCACCGAAATTATTGGTGAGAGTTCGTAGTATTTATATTGTGTGCTGTAACAGCTATTATTCTATCTTTTAGTGCTACAGCTCCTGAGCGTGTTAGTGGCCGCTTATTATCAATTACCGTGCTTCATTTCATCTGATATGTGGTGCCTACATAGTGGTGTGACTATGAGCAATACTCTCTGTGGTAACGTGTAGCAAGCTTCAACAAAAGTGTTTTTGTGATAGTGCTGGTAAGATTAAGTGATGAGGTGCGACGGAGTTTGTAATTACTTTAATGGAAGCAATTTCAATTGCCAATTTTGATATGCTCAAAGTATATTTGTGCTAGTATTCTTTTCTATGTCAGTAACAATTAAGGTGTCTTGCTTTACGTGTTACTTAAGTAATGCTGAGTTTTACTGAATGCATTTAACTATTAAGACAATAACAAGAACTGAGAAACAGTTTACCCAAACAATTTAGATTTCTGTGAGTCGGGACTGTTATTCACTGTATTTGGAAATTTGATGTATCCGTGCTATACTTGAAACTATTTCCCTTAAGTCAAGCTTATTGTTGTTTTTAAAGCTTTGCAATTTGTAATGGATCTTTCACAGTATTATAATTTCTGGTTGAAACTCTAGAGCTAAGTTATTTTTGCTAGTATTATCAACATAGTCGTTTGCTTTGTCATTAGCATTATGCATTCTGATAATAAGCTTTGATTTGAAACTTTGTTAGTTATTATGTCAATGAAAGTATTATTTTAGCTTTGGTTAGGCCACGCAAAATAAATTCTACATTTATCGCCCCCGCTCGCCCGGAATTTTGCAGTTTTTAAATTTTTTTTTTTTCTCTAAAAAAAAAAATCCGCCCGCTCCACTTTCCATCCATACCAAAAAATTTTTAAGCACAATGTACTGAACATATGACACGAATGTTTGATGATGAAAATCGAATCGAGTTAGGCTGATTCTATGAGCAATCGGTCATGGTTTCTTCGACTGATTCATGGTTTCCATGAATCAGTTTTGGACTGATCACAAATTGTGTGGATAGATGTTAAGGCGACCGCTTTTACTGCATAGATATACAACGCTTCTTCTAGTCCTTTTCTACCTATGGGTCGAAATATTTACAGTAAAATCTCGTTATAACGAATTCGATTAAGACGAACACCTCGTTATTATGAATTATTTTTTGGTCCCTGCAACGGCCAATTAAAATATATGCTATTAAATTCGGATATAACGAATTTAGGATAAAACGAAGTGCGAAAAAAATTTTTGCCCGAACAGCCCCAAATTTCATTATCACGAACTTAAGTACTTGCAGAAACTGCACGAACTTTCGGGTAAAACCCCCTTCCGTATAGTTTTTTTTTTCGGATAAAACCCAGTACAAGTTTTTTACATGGCTAGTTCAATTTGAGGTTTACAAACGCAGTATAAATTGTAAAACAATAAAAGTGGAACTGTGCTTAATTTTTACCCTAAGCCCTTCCGGTTTTTTGAAAGGAAAAATAAACGGTATAAAATTATTGGCGGTTGCTTTTATTAAACTATACAGAGTACTATAATATTAGAGCTAAATAATTGTTTTAAAAGAACGTACTTTTAAATGCTATGCAGAATAACTTTAAAATGCTTAAAATATCATGTTATAAAAGTATTTTTTCAGAAATATACACAATTATTTTCCAAGACTTCGTGTTTATTTTATATCAAAGGGAAAACCAATAAACGCATTTTTCCACTTTTAAAATATTAAACAGATAGTCTTGGACAGTAATAGTTTTGGTATGTTTCTGAAAAATGGAGACAAATACTTTACTTACTTACTTTTCAAACCCGCTTATCCGTTAGGGTCGCGGGGGCAGCAGCCCTATGGAGCATCTCCAGCGATCGCGATCTTCCGCCATCAGGCGCATGTCCTGCCTGGTAATATCCAAGCGACTCGAACCCAGATTCTCCATGTAGTCTAGCCACCTGGTTCTAGGCCGACCCTTTGGTCTCTTACCTATTGGCTTGGAAAATAACAACTGCCTAGGAAGACTAGTTTGCAGCGTCCGTATCACGTGGCCATACCAGCGCAACTGAGATCTCTCAATGCGGAGAAGTAGCGGCTCAACACCTAAAGATTCCCTTATTGTGCTGCTGTACACTCTATCTAGTAGGTTAATAACTGCCACACCTCTCAGAAATCTCATTTCGGCCGCTTGTACCCGCGATCGCAGTCTTTCGGTCATTACCCAAGCCTCTTCACCATAGGTGAGAATGGGGACAAAGATAGATTTAAAGACGGAGAGCTTGGCTTTGTTACCTAGCTCGCGTTTCGTTACCACGGATCGCCACAGTTCACGTCTAACAAAGCTTGATCCGAGCTTCCAATTCTTTCTCCTCCATCCATCACTTGTGAATGCAATCCCGAGATACTTGAATTTCTCTACCTGTCTCAATGAGGCTCCCCTAACATGGAGAGCGCACTGAGCAGGCTGTCTTGAAAGGACCAGAACCTCGGTTTTAGCCACACTGATCTTCATCCCAGCTTCTAGTGCTTGCTGAAGGTTCGTGCGAGTAGACCCAAGGAGGACAAGGTCGTCAGCAAAGAGCAACCTCTCCACCACGTAGTCGCCCACACAAACACGCGCATCGCCTCGGCTGCCCCTGTCTATCCAGTCCATAAAGATAATGAACAAGAGGAGCGACAGTACGCACCCTTGGCGGAGTCCAACACCCACGGTGAACGGTCTTGACTTAATGCCATTTATCCGGACACACATCTCAGAGCTTTCGTACAGAGACATGATAGCAACCAGTAATTGCCCATCCACTCCATACTCTTGCAACACTTGCCAGAGCTTCTCCCGAGGAACTCTATCATATGCTTTTTCGAGGTCCACAAAGCAAGCGTAGACCTCTTTTGCATACTCCCAGGATTTCTCAAAGATTTGCCTTAGAGCAAAGATGTGATCCGTCGTGCTTCGGCCAGGTCGGAAACCACACTGCTCCTCCAACAGTTTGGAGTCGACTATTTCCCAACCTCTCTTCTCCAGACACTTAGTGTACACTTTCTCAGGAATGCTGAGCAAAAAGATGCCTCGATAGTTGTTGCAATCTCTCTGATCTCCCTTTTTGAAGATAGGGATCACAATTCCTGTCTGCCACTGCTTAGGGGCCTGTCCAGATATCCAAACAACCTGACACACTCGAGTCAGCCACAGGATACCAACCTGATTTAAGGCCTTTAACATCTCGGAACGGATTTCATAATCACCTGCAGCTTTGCCAGTCTTCAGGGACTTAATTGCCCATCTGACTTCTGTTTCAGTGATACTACCGTGACTATTCTCCGCTCCAAGGTGCACCTCATGTGCCTCAGTTGTTGCTGTCACCAGATTAAGAAGAGATGCAAAGTATTCCTTTCACCTATGCAATACGCCCTCCTCCGTTTTCAGAAGCCTCCCATCTGAACTCTTAATAGTTGGTGATGAAAGAGACTTCTTTCCACGGAGGCGGCGCACGGTCTGCCAGAACACCTTGTTTGCCGAACCATAGTCTGCCTCCAATTTCTCCCTGAACTTCTCCTAGGTCTTGGCTTTAGCTGTTGATACTGTCTTTGCTGCTGCTTTTCGCGCCTCAGTGTACCGCACTCGACTAGAAGTAGACTTATTTGCAAGCCATAGCAAATAGGCTTCCTCCTTTGCCTTGACAGCTTCTTGGACTTCACCGTTCCACCATGCAGTCCTTTTCTCACTGCCCTGCGCCACACTCAGCAGCTTACGACCACAGCACAATGCAGCCGAAGTAATCACAGCGGTTTTAAACAACTGCCACTCCTCTTCAACAGTACCACGATCACTGGGTAGTTCTTTGAAACTTGAAGATATGTTATCTGCAAAGGTCTTCCTCACAGCTCTATCCTCCAATGCCTCCCATTTGATGCGCCAAGTTTGTCTGAACATAGTACTTCGCTTGGTTGGCATGGATTCAGACAACCGCAAAGTGCAGACAACAAGATGGTGATCAGTTGATAGTTCTGCCCCTCTTCTCACACGAGTATCCAACACTGATCGGAATAGGTCGGCTGAAACGATTACAAAAATCAATCAGTGACTTCTGGTCCATTGCAGCCCTGTACAAGGTATATTTATGGACATCCCTGTGCTGGAAGAAGGTGTTTGTGATGGAAAGTCCATTGTTGCAACAGAGATCCAACAAGCACCTCCCATTTGCATTTAAATTGGGGTCACTATTCCTCCCAATCACGCCTTTCCACGTTTGGTGATCAGCCCCTACGTGTGCATTGAAGTCGCCCATCAGGATGACAGAATCTGCACTCCCTCTCCTGCTAAGAGCAGCATCAACTTCATCTATAAAAAGTGGGTACTCTGTGACTGCATTCGGAGCATATGGAACGAATAGAGAGAGAGAGACCGTTTCCCTATCTGAAGCCTAAGAGACACAGCCTTCCACCTAAAGGGAACCAACATGCAACATAATCTGCCAGCCGGGGACTTGTGAGTATCCCCACTCCCGTCTGGGCAGTCATGTTAGGGTCGACACCAGAGTAGAAAAGCTTCCACCCTTCTTCTAAGTCCACAGTTCCAGAACCCAGGCGTTTCGTAGAGGTAATACCTATGATATCCAGTCGATACCGTTTGGCTTCCTCCACTAACTCTGATTCCTTTCCTGTCATGGAGATTACGTTCCAAGTGCCGATTGACAGCACCCGATGCCGTTGTCGCTTTACCCGTTTCTCCTCCTGGGTAAAGGCATGCACTGCCCCCGACCGTTTCCCCAAGCGCATAGCGAGTGCACTGGTGCGGCTTCTCGGAGGCATTGCTCCGAGATAACAGCCGGGAGCCTGTCGACTCTTTTTCGAAGGACAGCCTTTGCCTAACTCCCGAACGCGGGTGACTTTAACCTGTGCCACACCCGATGCAGTATGAATTCTCTCATTCGTCAACATCCTGAGATAACAAATACTTTTGGAATTTAATATTTATAGTACTGTATTTTAAAGTTATATGCTATATGCTACACCGTTTAATACAATATATACAGGGTGTTTATGAATTCTATTGCCAGACTTGGAGAGGTGGTAGGGAAGGTCAAAACTAACAACTATTCCGAATACCAGTTTTCACACAAAAACGTTGTAAACGAGTTAAAAAGGTGTAAAGATCCCGACCAACTCTTGTGAATGCTGCACTGCACAGTACCCTAAGCTGCATGCAAAGCAGGAAATTTGTTTGGTTTGGTTTGGTTTGTTTGGAATTACGTCCTTTTCAACTGCTATGGTCATTTCAGGACGGTGTTATAGGGGCCACAAATTTTGCCTCGCAAGGGTTCTTTAACGTGCAACCGGCAAACAACTACACGGGACCAACGACTTTACTTACCAAATCAGGAAATTAGCAACGAAAGCACTAACTGGTGAATCTGAACGCACGAGTGATCACATTCCTCATCGAGGGTGACCAGGCACAGTCCGTGAAGTACGTACAAGCAAAAGCATCACTCCTGCTAAGATCTCAACATGAATGAGTTCACATATGGAGAGATGGCAGTGCACGAGAAGTTGCAAGGCTCTACCGCGAGAGGTTCCCTCGTAGACGACATCTTTGTCGTGCAACATTTGTGGCGATTGACCGGCGCTTATGGAAAACGGGACAATTTCTATGCAGCAGGCATGACGCTGGTTCCCCAAGGAGTGTGCAACACGACATGTCAAAGAGGACATGCTGCAAAGAGTTGCAGATAACCGATACACAAGCACATGCAGTTCCACAAGATATGGGCATCAATCACACAACTATATGGAACATTCCACATGAGCACCGACAACATCCTTATCTCCAAACCTGAATGGAGAGCATTACCTCACGTTTCTTCAAGATATCCTGCCTGGACTGATGGAAGATGTGTCTTTCGAAGTCAGACGGCAGATGGTTGCAGCACGATGGAGCACCAGCACATTTTATCCGGGCCGTGCGTGAGTTTTTCGATGAAACCTTCCCTCAGCGTTGGGTAGGTAGAGGTGGCCCCATTAACTGGCCACCGAGATCACGGGCTTTAACGCCGCTGGACTTTTATAAGAATATGGGGTCATTTGAAAAGCCTGGTTTATGTTACTCCAATAGCCAGTGTTGACGAGCTGAAAGCAAGAATCTTTGACGCCTGCAGAGAGGTACAGCAAAGACCAGAAGTGTTTGAGAGAATGCGACAGAAAATGCAACGGAGATGCACGTCCTCCATTCCAGCCGAGGGTCGCCACTTCGAACACTGTTGTTTAACGTAACACTGTAATAACCGTTTCTGCATTTGAACAAATAAATTGTCAGGAGCTGCATGTCATGATTCACCAATTAGTGCTTTCGTTGATAATTTCCTGCTTTGCATGCTGCTCTGCGGGTGGCGTACAGTGCAGCATTCCAGGGGTTGGTCGGGATCTTTACACCTTTTTAACTCGTTTACAACGTTTTTGTGGGGAAAAATGGTATTCAGAATAGTTGTTAGTTTTGACCTTCCCTACCACCTCTCCAAGTCTGGCAATGGAATTCATAAACACCCTGTATACAGGGTGAGTCAAAAGTCTGTTATCTCCTTCCTATCTTGGGATACCAATGTAATTACACAAATTCCAATACAGGGACTTGAGGGTGTTCTATCTGATGGAGCACCTTTCATCTTTTCAAATATGCAAATTAGGGCACATCCAAGTTCTATTTCGAAAACCGTAAGGGATACACAAAAAAAATCCAATTGCACATTTGTTCAACAGCAAATTCCAAACAAAACAAAAAAAAGTTCACCAAAATCCGATGAGCGGATCACCCACAATCCTCATTGCAAGCTCTGCAACATTAAAACCTTTATTCCTGTCAAGTCTGAGGCAAAGGATGAGTAGCCATAGGAGGAAACAGAGTCCAAAAATCCTAGGTTCAAGTCTCGGAAGTAACCACCGAGTTTTTTTTTTCTTCTGAATACCATTTGCCAAGCATGCAAATTATTTCATTTTTTGCATTCTGTTTTGGAAAGTTCCGCAATTTACCATTAATCACCAATCTTCTGTGCAATTGGTATAAAAAGGCATGCTGAAGCTGAGAAAAAATAAGACCAAAGCAAGATGGTACTCTACACTAACCAGGAAATGATCAACATGGTCCTCTGCTTTGGTGAGGCGAGGGAAAATTATCATATAACAACCAGGCTGTATCAAGAAAGATACTTCAATCAATGTAGTTATTCTATGGTGCAAGTGGACATCACATTGAACACTATCTGGATTGATGGAAAGACTTACTTTGTATCAGATGATTGTTTGTAAACAACAAACAGTAGAAGAGCCAATTGTCCTGTTGCAGAGATTGTGGGTGATCTGCTCATCGGATTTTGGTGCCTTTTTTTGGCCTACCACTCTCTAACAGTGAAGGCCTATGTATTCATTTCAGAAATTCAATTTTTTTTGCTGAATTCGACTAAACAACCTACGATTCGAGAAGATATGTTGAAATTTTGGAAAAAAAAATTCCATCTGTATGCACTTATGTACTTATATGACCAATTTTTTTGCAGCTAACTCCTCTGAAAGGGCAAATAGTAGAACCAAATAAAAATTATATTTACTTAGAGGGTACCTTAAATTGTGCCTTAGAATATATTTTATGTCAATTGGGTAAGCCTTTTTCGAGATGTTAATTTTTTTCTAAAAATTAAAAAATGGCTGTAGCGTTCAAACCAGGGAACCGAACTGAATAAACTCGACATGTACGGACTCCTCTCCTTAAGGCGAATATTTTTTGTAAATGACTTGTTTGGCTGTCATGAGCCATAAGGAGTTATTTACTATCCCCTCCCCCCAACAATGTTTTTTTATTTCTAAAAATTGTTTCAAACTTATGCATTGATGTTTTTTAACTATAGATTGATGTATTTTTTTAAAAAAAAATGAAGAAATTTTCAAAAGCATTCATTTCAGCGCCCCAAACATAATAAAACCGTCATGAATAGCTTCCTGTTATTGAAAAAAATTTCTTTTTTGAATCCGTATCATCAATTCGTGGTAGGCCTATGCGAATGTTCCATTCCGCCATTCCAGTTTATTTTGTTTTGTTTGGAATTGGCCCCCTCAACCCCCCCCCCC
>JAHWFO010055737.1:157617-225060 GCA_023313115.1 Rhysida immarginata | reverse complement strand
ATGTGCAATTGGAATTTTTTGTGTATCTCTTACGGTTTTCGAGATAGAATTTGGATGTGTCCTAATTTGTATATTGGAGATGATGAAAGGTGTATATTACTGCACTAGGTCACGTTGTAAAATTCGGGTTTTCTTTGTCTTGAAAAGGTAAAATAAAAATAGCCGCCCGCGCGATTTATTGTTGAATTCGAAGAATTTTTTTTTGGCCGAAAAAAAAAAGCCGCCCCTACTTTTTCGTAAACACGGGACGATAAACGTAAAATTCACCTTTACCTTTAGTTTATTTCATGTAAGTTGATATTTTAAGCCATAGGTTTAATATCAACCTGTTAAGTTTTGTTTTCTCTTTGTTTTTTTTTTTATTTAATAAACGTTCCTATTTATGACTTTACGCCTTCTGACATCGTGAATTTAATTCCACTGCGCAATACTCATTTTGCTCATTGTTACACGTGACATGGTTGCAATTTGTGAGCGTTAATTACAATATTTCAACAAAAAATTTTGCCCACTATATTTTGAGCTACCGTGTTCAGCTTGACGTAAATGTTGAACTTTCTAGCAAAAAGAAACATTTGCTAAAGCACTCCCCTCCCTCTATGCCGATTTTTATGTCATGTTGAGTCAAACTCGAGCGAATTTTCCTCAGAAACCAAACAAATAGACCGAATTCTTTACGGAAAACTGGAGATAGGAGAAAAAAAGTGAAAACGAAAATTGAAATCGAAAAACAGTTATTTGCTGACGAAAATACAGACTTTCATCTCTGAATGAGCAACACCACCTAAAGATAAGGCCTTAGTACCAACACCACCTAGACAGAAGGCTTGCGCACAGAAATTCTATACATTGTAACATCATTGTCAAACGGCCAAGATGACGGTTTATTATTGGTAGAAATGCGATTAACAATAGCCGCTTCTGTGTGATGTACAATGTATGACGTTTCTGTGCGCAGGCCTTTCTGTCTAGGTGGTGTTGTTAGTATCCGGGGAGAACTGCGTCATTAAACTAAGGCAGACAATGCAACTTTCATTGTTTGCAACAAATGAAATACACGGAACGGTTTTTCCTTTATTGTAAACAATGAAAATTACATTGTCTGTCTCAGTTTGATGACGCAGTTCTCACCAAGTATTAAGGCCTTATCTTTAAGTGGTGTTGGAATGAGGCACGGACGAGAAATCAAAAAAGATACTGTTGCGAGCATGGAGACGATGTTTGCCGCACTTGGATTGTTGCGAGTTTGTAGCAGTTTCCCTGGAGACTCTGTGTTCAACCAACACCACCTCTACTCAAAGCCTGAGCGCGAAAAGTTCATACATTGTTACATCATCATAAAAAGTCATCTTTAGTCGCATTTCTACCAATAATAAGCTCTAAATTATGACTTCGTATCATGATGTAACAATGTATAACGTTTCCGCGCTCAGGCTTTCTCTTTAGGTGGTGGTGGTTCAACCAACATCTAAAAAGAAAGCCAAACAACTGAAACGTCATACATTGCTACATCATCATATTTCGACCACTGTTAACCGCATTTCTACCAATGATAAGCTTTAAATTTAGTCGACTTATAATGATGTAACAATGTATGACATTTCAGTTGTGAGGCTTTCTTTCTAGGAGGTGTTGGTTCAACCAACACCACCTAGACAGAAGCTCTGCGCACAGAAACGTCATACATTGTTGCATCACACAAAGCGGCTAGTGTTGATCATATTTCTACCAATAATAAGCCGTAAATTTGGCCGTTTGATCATGATGTAACAATGTATGACGTTTCTGTGCACAGGCTTTCTGTCTAGGTGGTGTTGGTTCAACGGTCTCTTTTGGGCAGAAAACAGCCTGGAACGACGCGAGGTGGATGTCCAGTCTCAGGCTGATAGGCGAATTCGAACGCAGCCGATCGACGCCATCATGTCTTCTACCTATGTTGAAAAGGAGACAATCGATCATTCGATAGTGAAGTGAAGTGCTATGTAAAAGGTTGTGATTAGATAAATTCAACGGACCTCTTGAAATTCTTGGAAACGACACATTACCTTACCTTGACTCCGGAAGTGACGATTGTTCAAATGGAACGAAGCCCAACGACGTTATGGGTGAATAGCCTGGAGAAATGAAGAAGACGCAAAGAAAAAGAAAAAGGCTGAGAAAACAAGAATATAACTCGTAAAACGATTTTCAAAAATGCTGAAAAGAAGAATATAAAAATTTGTTATTTAGTATTACGGGTAATATTTTTATATACAGCAATGGCGAAAACTGCATGTAAATTTATGTATTTGATTGCAGTGCTCACACAAATTTTTCCAAACACGCGCGAAATGAGAAATGAAATCCTCGCACGTATAAATGTTTTAAACTACACGGCCTATGTTCTTTCCACTGCTAGATCAAAGTTACCATAAACGTCAGGAGAGAAAACTTTGTTTCAAAGCATTGTCGGGAAAAATCTTTTAAACATTCCAAGGAGCTTTAGCTGCGACGCAAATGTAATTTTAAATTTGAATATCTCACTTTTACTTGCACTTGGTTTAAATAAACAGTGAAAATACCTTTGATTCTATACGCATTCACATCATTTTAAATATAGACCTAGCTTTAATTAGCCATTTTTCACAATAGGCCTAACATTAATTAGCCATTTTTAACTATAGGCCTAACATTAAATAGCCATTTTTTAACAATAGACCTAACATTAATTAGCCATTTTTAACAATAGGCCTAACATTATTTAGTCAATTTAACTGTAGGCCTAACATAAATTAGACATTTTTTCACAATAGGCCTAACATTAATTAGCCATTTCTAACTATAGGCCTAACATTAATTAGCCATTTTTAGCAATCGCCCTAACATTAATTAACACATTTAACAATAGGCCTAATAGCATTTAATTTTAAAACGAAATGAGCACGTGCATCGACAAAGTTTCATAACGGGCACGTGCTCCAAGCTGCCATCAACAATGCTTAAATGATAAACAAAAAGTAACACTGTATTCACTTATGACTCTTCAGTAGGATTCGATATTACATGCCTTAAGTACATATTCTTTACATTAGTGCACGTGCTTGAAGGGGTCCACGAGAGCTCATCAAAAGTTGATATATCGCAGTTAAGTTCTTCCATTTTCATGTTTTCGTGCAAACGAAGGCCAGCCGTGCACATAAAGGTTCTGATTAGGCTTGTATTCTTATATATAGCCTTAGCTAAAGCTGGGGACATTGAAGTACTTTTTGTGGGTCATTTTCTCGGACGTAGCATTTCGAAAATCGAAAAGAATGTCATATTGGTCTTATGCTCGTCATTCCCCTTCGAATGCATATTACATGCCTCATATTGCCAATAAAAAAATTTAATGGGGGGGGGGTCTCAATAGTCACGTGACTGTTAGACCGATTTCAATCACAAACTAATCAGGTGAGCTCAGGAAGTGTCTTTATCGAAGAGCGAAAGTAGAATTTGAAAAAGTTAAAGCGTTCTCAAGTAATCGACGGACATACAGACGGACAGACTGACAGACAGACACACAAACAGAGCGAAAGATAATCTGGTAATGAAGGTAATTAATGGGCCTAGATTTAGGCAAGGGACAACGATACTCTCTCCATATTTTTTTGCATTTATTGTTCTAGATAACTGCATCCCAAGTCGTAGCACGATGGAACGACTCCAGCCACACGAAATAGATAAGCGTGTAATAGATATCAAATTTTTCAATGCTAAGATATGGCATGTAATATATCAAACAACTTGGAATGATGTGTCATGAATGAATATAACGTAAAATTAATGATTGTCGAAATTGGTTCAAAGGCACCTGGTTTAGTGGAACGATTATGGTTCATTGGAACTTTCAATGCTAAGATATCAAACAACTTGGAATGATGTGTCATGAGTGAGTATAACGTAGAATTAATGATAATCCAAATTGGTTCGAAACTACGTGGTTTAATGATATCATTATGGTCAATTAGAAACCTTCAGTGTTAACATAGGGTAGTTGAAAAACATGGTTTCGCGAATGGTTTAGATTAGCTTTTCGGTACTTGGTTATGTCATTTCTTAATGGTTTATTATTCATGTCTTACCGTTAATATGCCATGATTATAGAAGTATTGAATACTGATACCTCATTTAGTATTTTTAATAATTTTCCTTTTAGTTGCATTAATATAAATTTTGTTTGTTAGAGACTCCTACTGCATGCTACTGAAAATTTGCGAACTTATTTAATACCTAACTATATATTAATGATACTAACCTTTCTTATATAATCTTAAAATTTTGTATTAATTGTAAAGCATTTTATCTGTGCTTTGAATTTTGGCGCCCACTAAGACCTAACTTGTCGGTGATTTATCATACTGGTCTTAGTTGGGCTCCGTTTGTATTTAACCTGAATAATAAATAAAGAATAATAAATAAATGTCGTAATATAAAAGAATTGCTAAAATTGAGTCAAAGGCGTAAAACTTTTATTTTATCTTCTTTCTCATAGTTTAAATTATAGAATATAAAAATGATACATAATGTATACATTCGAAAAGAAATTACTTACTTAAACGACGTTTGGCTTAAATATTGATGAGATTTTTAAATTAAAGTTTGATTGAAACAGTTCTTTAAAATAAATTATACCAGAAATATTTAAACAATTATTTAGATCAAAATGTGATAAGCTTTTTGATAACATTTGCTTTTTGTTATAAATAGATGCATCAGATGCCATTCAGAGTACGGTATTCATAGAGAACATACCTGAAATTCCTTTTCACTTAAACATAAGCAAAAAATAACCCCTACCATTGTTTGAATTTAATTACTTGTCGATTTTTTCAGAGATTATTTTAGATACGTATAAGGACCGAACTCATATTATTAATGGTCAGAAATACGAGAAATACTTCCCGAAGCTATTTGCCATAAATATTAGTTCTCTTTCTTGCTCGTCTTAGTTTCTTTTTATTAAGCATTTGACAAGAGGGCTGACTCTTTACGTCTCCGATAATATCGCCAATCTTGTTTAAAAAATGTTTTACGGTAGCTAGAAAACTCTTCGGTCGCATCAATTGTTTTAAGAAAATTTTGATAGCTCTCTTTGATTCATAGTCTATGGTTTCTTTTATGGGATATCTTTATGAGGATCTCTATTCGGCAAGAAGAGGAGGAATGAACTGGTTACTAAAGGCAGATGACGAAGATGAAATCGTTCGAAAAAGATGAAGAGACATAGATAGAAGCTTAACTTGAATCCTTTAGAAGCTTTCATAAACCACGTGATTCCATTTTGGCCTCTTTTGACCTCCCCCTTCCCCCCATTTAGCCTAACGTGGCTTTTGCGTTGAATCCCTCCCCCCTCCTCTCACCGGTGAAACGTTGTTTTTTTCTATTGTTTCCAGAAGACATTTGTGCTGTTTTCTGTTGCCACAACTATCGTTAAAATTATATGATTATATGTATATAATGGACACCTTCGATATTTGCTTTTGTATTTTTTAAGTATTAAAAATATTCTGAATTAGCTGTTGGTTACACGAGCCACTACTGTAATTTATTAATCACTGAGAAAACATCTTCCTCAGGTAGCATGAGGTTCCTTTCAGGCACAGCGACGTCTTCTTCTTCGGTTAGTTTAAACGCCCCCTCCTCCTACAATTCGCCTCCCAAGCGCTATGACTACGAGCCAAACAAATGGGTTCATGGGTATAGAGCGTAACTATATTACGGAGATAATGACGGAATAAATCCATAATGCTGTATTCTGTGCACTTTTGAATTGTGCCATAAAAAAATTGCAAGTGTGAATGAAATGTTCTCCCGACGAAATTCTTCTCTGAGTTTAATAGGCGGCCAAGGCTTCAACACAGGCTTCCTCGTAGTATGAGACGGTACTCGGATGAAAGTGGACTCGAGAAGGTTCGGAGCATCTATCTCCCCTACTAAAACATTCTTAAGAAAGGCAAAATCAATCTGTTCAATTTGACGACTCGGTGAAAACCATGGACGATCTCATGCAGTTATATAAGACACATCATGTTTTAATTAATAATATTATGAAAACCAAGACTTCTACGGCGGAGCAGCGAAAATCTATCAACATATTTCTCCAACGATTACAAAATTGGATAAAAAATAATTGTATTCAAAAAAATTCATTGGTGAGAAAGAGGTAGGAGTGAAAGTGGCGTGTGAAAAAAAATGGAGATCAAGAGGAAAAATAATAGTGGTAAAGTAGCTTATGGGGAAAGCTACATTGCGGCGATGAGTGACATTAATGAAAAAATGTATTCAAAAGTATGTGATCAATTAAAACTGGAGCGTTTAAAAGTAGTTGAAAAAACAGACAATGGATTTCTTGGATTAAACCAACTGATATCGAATGCATTTATAGCAGGAAGTATGATTCATTGAATAGTTTTGTTTTGTTAAAGATTTATTAGATAAAGTAAATAATCAAGTCCAACTGTTGATAGAAGAAACAATAATTAAAAGAGAAAAATGAAGCATTTTTACCACCCTTATTCTCAAAATGAAAGTATTATCACTTAGAAGAAACAATCTTATTGGCAAAACAAATTCTGACGTCACAAACTGCTCCACGCAAAAAAAAACCTCCATAGACATGAAGAAAAAATGAATCAATTTAAATTTCTTTTTGTGTGAAAAAAACCCGTAATTGGAAAGAAAAATTACTAAAATGTGTGGTCATCAGGAGCAAACCTGTATGAAAAATTTAAGAGCGAATGGAAAAGCGGAAGTGCTTCAAAATTCAACTGAAAGGTTCCCGTACCATCTCACAAGATCCAAGAGCGAGTTAATGTAAGGGTGTAAAAACAGTGCTAACATCAATGTCAAATATACTGGGTGTTCAACAATATGAAATGAATAGTGATAATTCCATAAAAGGAATGCAAACTCCGTCTACTTCAAGCTCTGAATGTTTTAATAAGACGTTGATTAACTTAAAAATAAAATAAAACTCTTTTTCCACAACGAAACTTTTATTTTATTTCGTTTTTCGTTGTGGAAAAAGAGTTTTATTTTATTCTTAAGTTAATTATCTGCATTATCCACATAAGATTTTTAGACAAATTAATAAGACGTTAGATAGCCCACTGAAGCTCAAAATAAAGAGGAAGATAAGTTAACTAAACGAAGAGATAATGAAAAGAATTATGCAAGATGTTAAATGAAAATGATAATGGAAGTACTGAGCATCAAAACATTAAAGTAGTCACATATCAGGATAATAATAAGATATCTAAATCGAATAACTCGAACGAGGTATTTCATAATAAAGGAGGCCAGCACTGGGGTACTGGTGAGTGGTCTGTGCCTTGCAAACGCAAACACACTATTAGGTAACATTTCTGATGATTTAAAGGTAAACTCCACGGAAAAAATAGACTTTATTTTTTTTTGCATCATAACATTAATCAAAGTTAATAGAGTATATATCATTCGAAATTTTTCAATTTTTCCTAATATTTTATTAAGAAAAATGCCTCGGAATATAGAAAATTGGCGTGGGATCTTCCCATCCGTTCTCTAGAGAATACGGCGGAACAAGGCGTCATTTCCTGCCGTGAGAACCTCGGGGAATTTCGTCGCCGAGATTCTAATCGCTTAGAGCGATTCTACATATCGTAAGATTTTGTTAACCTGTTTTATGTCGGTATGTCTTCAATTTGTTCTCTGTTTGGATATGTAAGTAGACAGTCGGATAGAAATTTCACGTTTCATAGATTTCCACAATCAGAATCGATTAAAAAACTGTGGATTCGTTTTTGACAGCGAGGATACTGGTATCCAACTCTAAAGAGCATCGTGTGATCATTTTGAAGCGTCTTGCTTTGTCTACGCATCCGCCGTTTTAAATTCTGTATCAATTCAAACAAGAACTACGCTGAAACTAGATCACGTATAAGGTGGAACTAGATGCTCTTCCAACTCTAAACAGGCCTGGCGTTCTTCAAGAACAACGACCGCAACAGCACGTGCTAAACACCGAAGAAATGAAGTAGGCCTATCTGCTGTGTAGGGCACAATCCGCCCTAATGTGTACACGCTGACACGGCAAGCAGAAGATCCCGTTTCACGGTTTAATGCATAGGGCTGTATATTGCAGAAATTGCAGTAGCATTTAATTCTGCTAATAGCCCTTGTATATCGCTGTTACTGTTATCAAAATCGCAGTCGTCACTATCGGTGTTGTTTCATATTCATAGTCCATTCTGCTAACCGATAGCATCCAATGTGTGACGTCACGAATTCGAAACTCCTTCGCACTTCTCGGCAACTTGTGACGTAACAGTTGCCGAAACATGGCGCCAGTGTCGATCGCAGGGGGAGGGAAAAATGAAAGCTTTTTATATATATTATCTATTTTGAGCTCGAATTGAAAATTTTTATACTTGCTACGTTGTTATTGAGACCTTCATCTTTCATTTTAAACCAAGTTGTTTTAGGTGTGGAGTTCACCTTTAAGTTGGAGTGAACTGGCGGCATTATTGTGCAATCATTCTATTCCGGTGGATCACTCGATCTGGAGCTCGATCTTCCTATGTATTCATCCGTCTCCCTGCAAAAAAATTCGAAGAAGATTCAAATTCTTATAGTTGGCCCAATAATATAACAATCAAACCTTTCCTGGGTCAGAATCCAAAATTCGATACGGATTTTTGGAAATCTCACAACACGAATATGCGGAGGCTGCTGAATGTGATGAAATTTAGGAACTTGTATTCCCATAATGTATCCAAGGAAGCGGTTAACTTGTTCTTTATTAGACTAATATTCTCTTTCCACTTCAATTTATTCATACAATTGAGGAAATCCCAACGAAAAAATAAAAGTAATGTTAAAAAACACGCTACCCCTTCCCTATTTACAATGTAACTAACCACAAGAAACGGTGGCAATAATTTATCAGAAATAATTTATCAATTTAATATCAAATTAATTAACATTTTGAAAGCATTTTCATAATGGGCGCAATTCAAATCATTCCTACAAGGTCTTGAGTGTTGGAAAAAAGTTCAGACCTACTCTTCCAGAAAGGCAGAGTGCACTAAAACGTTGAAGGAAAAACAATCCATTATGGAAGATGATTCTCCAGGAACAGTTCTGAAAAGAACTCAGTTGAGAAGAAAAGCCCATTATGAATAGTTCCAAATTTCTAATATACATGTTTAAACGTTTTCGAGTGCAGTTGTCACTCATCTTCAGAAGCCAGTAAGGTGGAATGTGATAATGGATTAAAAGAAACTTAAAGATAATAAAAAAAATTATTACCTTACTGTTTTCGTTACTTTTATTTTTTCGTTGGGATTTTCTCAATAGTATGAATAAATTGAAGTGGAAAGAGAATATTAGTCTAGAAATTTTCCCCAACATAAATTGTATAATATTGTATATTGTTCTTTATTAATTGTCGCTCTTTACAACTAAAGCTTGATGATATTTCTGTGATTCTGTTCAACTATAAGGTACATATTGCGGCCATTACTGAAACTTGCTTTCGTCTTATCATTATGCCAATTGTATAACAATTCCTAATTATAATGTATATCGTTCTGATAGACCTACTAGAGGATTTGTGGCGGTATTTATATGGTATCCAACTGAAATTGTTGGAGTTAGTAGTGTTGAAGGCCTGAGCCTCTAACTTTAAAAATTAATATTAGTATTGGTGTAATTACCTTAACGGCAATTATGTCTCTATGAATGACTGTATTTCAATGATTTTAATTATAGTGATTGTAATATTTTGTTGAGATTTTAATTGTCCTTTTAATAAGGCCTCCGTGGATCTTGAGAATCTAAAGAATTTCACTTCAGCCTTATCTTTATCACAAATTATAATGTTTCCTACTCGAGTTTCTAACTCGTCTACTAATATATGAGATCACATATATGCTCCAAATTCTATGGAGATAACTTCTGTTTTTCCTTTACAAATACCCAAATCTGATCACTCTTGGCTCTTGGTGCATGGTCCATTTTAATGTTAAGAAAGCTTGATCATTTATTGGCATTGAGAGGGCCTTGCTTCCTAACTACTCGCATATGGATTTATTTAATTCTGAAGTTAGTAAAATTAATTGGAGTAAGTTTGATTCCAACAATGATCCTCATGTTACTCTTGATATCATGGTTCAAAATATAATGTCGTATGCTTTAAACCTTGTTTTTAGAATTACGAAGATTGTTCGTAAATCAAATCGCAAGAGTTGGTGGTCACCTATGCTGTTCCAATTGTGGTAAAGCAAAGCTTCAGCCTATAATATTTATTGCATCAATAAAACTCCGCTAAATTTGGAGCTTTTAAAGAAGCTAATCGTTTTTTTAAGAAGAAGGTACGTATGATGAAAAGGAAAACGGCTATTTCTTGTACTGGATCTAAGTCAGTATGTAAATTAATCAAGGTCAATTGCCATTTTCAAACTTAGGCGCTACCTATTGAGAAACACAAAATGTTCCTCGAATGGTTAAATAACCCTATCGGTATTGAGCAACCTTCTCATCCTATTGTTACGGATTCTGTTTCCTCATGTACCCTGATTTATCCCCGTCTGCCAACTATAGTATCTTTGTTTTATTACCGGACGACTTTTAAAAAACCTTAACTGGACAGATTTACAAAAAATATTAAACCTTTGCCTATTGATTATTCATGCTCGGCGCTTTTCGTGCTCTTTTGAGGAGGGCGACTATTTTATCTCTCTATATAAGTGGTGATTGTAATTTATTAAAAAATTATCGCCCTATTTCAATACTATCTCCCATTTCTAAGCTTATTGAAAAAATAGTTTTTAAGGAACTTCAAAGTAATCTGTGGTTGCGTATTCCTGAACAACAATTTGGTAGTCGACCTGAGACCAGAGTCCAATGGATTCCTACTGACCTTTACATTAAAGCCGCAAAAGCCATGGATAAAGGATACCATTATTTAAACTTTCAAACTGATATATCTAAAGCGTTTGATACAGTTTCTCGGACCAGCTTTTTTTATGATCTTCAGGCTTTAGGTATCGTCGATCCCTATTTATCCCTTTTGAAGGATTATTTTACCAACCGCTTTAATAGTATTTCTGGCAGTTTGGGTACTTCGGTTGTTTCAAACAGACGTGTTATCCAGGGCTCTGGTCTGGGTCCTCTGCTTAACACTGTTGCGTCTTCGTCTATGTAAAAACATGCCTTTGAACTTGATATTAAAAGTTATGTTGACGATAGTATTTTATCTAAATCTTCTGACTCTAAGGATCATATGAAGATTTTACAGCAAATGGAATTAGATATCAAATGCCATGAATCCTGGTATAAAGCTCGTGATATGAAACTGAATAAGGATAAATTTAACAGAATTATTTGTTCCAAGACTTCGACTTGTAACAAAACTATTAAAATTCTTGGTTTTGTTTTTGACACCCGACTCCGTTTTATCTCCCAAGTTAACGATATAATCTTTCTTCATCGCCAAAGATTTTTGATGAGACGCCTATGGAGAGTTCTTGCCTAAGACTAAACTGAGAACGGTTATCCAGGCAAAGGTTATTCCAAAATTGTACTATAATCTCATTATATGCGCCAACACTTCTAAAGCTAATTTAACTCGTATAAAAGCGTAACCACCGAAAGAGAAGACCTCCGCAATGAAACTTAATAAACATTGTCACATCATTATTAGTGTAAATTTATGGCTTATTGCTGGTAGAAGTACGAATAACAATGCCCTATCTAGGATGATGCAAAAATATATATACTTTTCATTGCAAAGGCCTTCTTCTCGGTGGTTACGATAAAAGTCGCCTATAATCATGTATTTCGTGCTGTTTTTAATTTAAATAAATTTACTTCTATCACGTATGTTTGTAAAGTTTACTAGATACCTATTTTAATGTCTATTTGTCGTATTAGTCTATTGGTAGAACTCGTCTACTCCTTAAAAGGTCATCCGGGAGTTTTTGTTGGTGAATGGTTGATCGTTAGTAGTCAATATAGAACGATGAGAAAATTAAAAATTGAGATTCCATATGAAATGCTATCTTCATTTTTAAAGGCCCATTTCCCAATTTGTTTATGGAATGATTTTATAAAATCAGATATAAAATAACACTTATATCTCTTCATGGTTTTAATAGTTTTACAGAGTTTAGATCAATTATTACTGATTTGTGATTTTAAATCAGATAAGTGAAGTTTAGTTTCAATTAGTAAAGTGGTTTTCTCCCATAAAAATGTGCCTTCTTTTGATTTGATTGTGTGCATTACTTTTGTCCTCTTTTTTATGTATACAGTCAAACTTCGTTAGTATGAACCCCATTTAGTAACCGAAAAAGATTCAGTACGCGTAAAGTTCATGCTACCCGATGAAATGAACTTTGTAAAATATTCATAATACATATTAACCTAGTATCCACCGCATTTTGCATTACTCTTATAACCGTACTTATTATGTCGACTACAAGTATTTAAGATACATGTACACTACTGTTTATAAAAATCGCAACACCCTGATGGAATAGCCCAATCTGCATTAAATTTGGAGCATTTGCATATCATGGGTCAGAAAAGAAACCATTAGATTTTCAGGTCAATACAATGCGTTTTATTGTCACATTAGTATCGGGTGAAATCACCGTGGGATGCAATTACAGCCTCTAAACGTCATGGCATTGAGTCAAACAAGCTCTGAATAAGGGCCTGGGGAATGTCCTGCCATGCTCTGTCTACACGGGTATACAGTTCATCCACAGTTGCTGCTGCAGGAGTCTGACGAGCCAATCGATGAGCAACGCTGTCCCACACATGTTCGATTGGGCACATGTCTGGTGAACGAGCAGGCCAGGGGAACAAGGGCGTCTGATGTGCTTGGAAAAAGGCGAGGACATTTCTGGCCACATGCGGTCGGGCATTGTCCTGTTGGAATACAGAGCCTGGAAGGTTCTGCAGGAAGGGGATGACCTTGGGTTGCACAACTTCCCTGATGTACCGGTCACTGTTCAGATTGCCATGGATTCTGATCAGACGGGAACGGCCATGGTAACTGATTGCACCCCACACCATCACCCCTGGCGTTTGTCCTGAATGACGCTGCAGGATGCATTCTGGAAGGTCGCGCTCGCCACGATGTCTTCTGACTCGCATCCTGCCGTCATGGTGCTGCAAGTTAAACCTTGACTCATCCGAAAACACAACTTGTTGCCATTCAGCTTGCCACTGTTGGTGTTGATGGGCCCATTGCAACCTGAGGCGCCGGTGGTTTTGAGTCAAAGAAATCCGCAACAATGGTACTCGTGCCATCAATCCTCTGGAAATCAAATGGCGTCGTACAGTGCTAGCAGACATTGTCCTGCCTACTGTAGCACCCCACTGTTGTGCTAACACTGTGGAAGTGGCTGTACGATCTGCTACACGCATGCGATAGAGGTGTCTGTCATCTGGCGGTGTCGTTGTGTCTCAGCGTATTCGTGAGCCACACGGCAGGTATCATCTCGACAACAACGGAAGTCGTCAGAGAAGGCGCAAAAGACGCAATCAAAGTAAAAAAGTCAATAAAAGGCCTCAAACCAATATCCAAGCCAAGAAACATTCAGGGACGAATGAACGGGATTATAAGAGGTCCAAATTTTTATCGACTTCAGCAAATGCTTCTCGTCACCATGGTACACAGTCAGCTCATGTTCAAGGAAGCAGACATTCTATGAGCGAGACGGCATACCGGAATAGCAGGAACGGCCGAAAGCAGGCCGTTGAACTGAACTATGTCAACGTGCGTCAACATTCCCAAGTTGGTTTTGGTGCCAACGGAGCTTCATCAATAGCTATGTCACCAGGAAGGACTACCAGCCCCTTGTATTTCATTAACACGCAAGAGAATTTGCTGTTGGAGGGGGCGAGAATGTCACGGAAATCAGATCCTGACGTGATTTCCCGCGTCACTGGCTGCTATTACCGCTCGCGTGTATTCACCCGTTCCAAGGCGGGGGAGGAGCGGGGCAGACAGTGTCGTCATAACCATCAACACGCCCGAGCCAATGATGCCGCAGGGAGGCTTCGTGACGGAGCAGCGAAGCTTTCTTGGCGGGACGTTCGGAAGGGGGAGAGGAGAGTGACCCGGACGACGGAACCGAAAGGTCGAGAAGGCTGCAGCTTGAGTTCGACGGGAAAGGAGCTTTTCGTCGTCGAAAGACAAGGACGAGAACGCACGGAGCCTCAGCCGGGCGGAGGCAGCGATACACCGAGTCGACAATTCTCCACGCCGAGACGATGAGTGTTCGACGGCGAATCTAAGGAGGACTATCTCCGACGATACCTGTGTCCCAGCCAGCACGAGTCGTCACGAATCTTTCCCGAGGCTTGCAGTGGGAAGAACGCTCTCCACGTCAGCCACGTATTGTGTAAGTACTTTTACTCTAACGAGCTATGATCCCCGTGTCTTGTCGTCCGTGTTAAGCGATTTCCATGGCAGGGAGCTCGACAAGCGGCCGACGATACGAGGTTGTTTCCCGTCCGGTTTAAACGCCTACCTATCGGGCCAGTATGGGTTCGCTTACGCAATACCAAGCAAGTAAGGTGTCTTTACGGAACTTTACGCTAGCTTTTAAAAAAAAAAAGAAAGGCGTCAAGTGTTTATCACCAAGTGGGGATGAGAGCTTTAGCCTGTTGCATTTAGTCCCCATATGTTATATAATTCTTTATGTTTTAATTTTTTTAGTGTTCGCCCTCCAAGGCGTTTTTTCTTATGTGAATGATGAATGGTGTAGTGTAACTTCAATAAGGATTTCTTTCATAAGGACTCAGTGTGTTCTTAATTAAAGACTCAGTGTTGTTGTTTAACAAAGACTCAGTGCTTTTGTGAATTAAAGACTCAGTGCTAGTGCTAAATGTAGACCCAGTTCTGTTATTAAATTTAGTAGCGGTGTCTTTCTTGTAATTGATTATTCAACCAGTGTTTCACGAACTTGTGCCTTGTTGACTCATAAGACTGAACGAACTTTACTCATATTATAGACTGGAAATATTCTCTCTTTAACTAATTTTTGTGAATTAGAGTTTGTGTCATTTTCCAGCCGTTGATTTGTGCTTAGTTAAGCTTTCTGATTTTTGGTTTAGACTTAACGCCCTTAAGAGACCATACAGAATGCTAAATGAGAATTTAGTTAGGTGATATAAGCTTCACTCGTATTTCGCTAACTTGCCTTCAAATTCTAGATTATGTGATTTAGAGTGCTTTTGTGTGATATTATGATATTTTCTTAAGCGAATAAGAATTATGTTTATTGATTATTTCTTGTTACGTAATGTAGCTAAGCAAGTAATTATTTTTGGTGTATCTGTAGTTTTACTTAGACTAAAGTGTTGCTTTGTAAACGGCCGGCCCTTCCGGCTGAATTGTGGCGTGATTTCGCCTCATGCAGATTAATCAGTTGTTTTCATGTGTGATAAACAATCTTAAGTAGAGTGTTAGTATTATAATATGTAGGTCCTTTAAGTTTTGCTTTGTTCCAGATTGTGATTTTTATTTACCATTTGTGGTTTGGATGCTTGTTTAAGTTTTGCATCATGTTTTATTTATCTTATACTAGGAGTTGAGTTTTAGCTCCTTAGCCTTAGATTTAGGTCTTGGTTTATTTTTGCCTTTTTATTTCTCAAATTAAAAGTTCTTTATTATCCTTACCCTGTTCACGTGTAACTTTTACTTTCCACTGCGTTTACATTTTTACTCTGCCTTTACACGTTACAGGGGAAAGTGCGTGGTAGCAAGCGTGCCACGACAACGGCAGACCTATGTGATTTTTTTTTTATACCACTTTTTGTGATTGTTGTGTTGGTGTGTGTTTTCATCGATTTGGTCACCATAGTGTCGTTTATTCTACTGGTTTTTGCTTCAGTAGATCATTTAAAAAAAAATAATAATAATAATTTTTTTTTTGTGTTTCTCTCCGTTTACGGGATTAGTGACTTGTTATTGTGCAGTGCTGAATTCAGTCTCAACAGTGTGCGGCCTTCGCAACCACAAGTGATTTGTGCTTCAGTTTCTGTGCGGTTGTGTTAGGAAAGGTGCGACAGTTGGTGTTAGTGATTTGGTGTGCTGCAAGTAAAGGTGTTCTTAAAGTATCAGCAGATAAAATGGAAGCTGCACGCATCGCCGAGCTAAAGAAGCTGGTGTTCAGAAACATACCCATCGATAAGTTCAACAGCCGTTTCCGTAAATTGGCGAACGCAGTTGTGTCCTTATCCGAGGAAGTCAAGACGGCAATTTATTTGGGTTCTTTCTCACAAACGTTAAGAGAATGAGTAGAGGAATCCGGGCCAAGCAGTTTGGAAGAGGCAATGGGGATCGCTGCAGCCGTAATTCGACCGGATGAAGGGTCGTCATTTATTAAATGGGCGGAAAAAGCTTTCTCCAATGGCGTAAGTCAACCAAACCGTGTCGCCGTTTATGCTGTTTCCACTACAGAGCCGATGGACCAGGCCTTACAGGGACATCAAAACAAAAGGAAACGGAGGAGAAGAAAAACTAAAATTGGAAAGAGGTTTTCTCCCTGTAAAGTTAAAACTTATGGGGTAGAGCCTCAAATAATTTTGTCATCGGACGTCATTGCCGAGGACTCGAACTTTTATGACGAGGATGCATACAAGCCAGAAATAGAAGAGACCCAAATGACGACGGCGGTGAAATGTTTATCTGATGGAGTAAAGCAAACCCTAAGTTGTCCGGAGCCTCATCGAAAGTACATTTTCAATGAAGCCGAGCAAGATTAAATATATTAAATAAAAAAACTACATAGCTCAGGCTCGGGGCACCCCTTCGCTCACATAGTCAGTAGAGTTTTACCTCCCCCCTCATGACCTGGTCACATTGTTTACGGAAGCTCCCTGTCTCCCAATGTCACATATCTATAAATATCCAATACCAATTAGATAATTGATTATATGGAGTGGGGCAGAAAGAAAATGTCTGCTGAGAAGGTTCCTGTTTGAATCCAGGCCGTGATAATGTATAGCTAAAATAACTGTATATAACAAATTTTCATTTATCTTTTCATCCTGAGTAGTAAATATTATTCCTACAAAGTTTGCTTTTGTGCCAGAACAAATTACCTTTGCAGATAAATTCAAAAGTGCTTTTCAATATTATCGTAAATCTCCGCAAAATAGTCACTTTTAAATCTTTTGTGGATTATTTTTGGATAACTTCAGAAGAAATATATGTTAATTTTGATTTATAAGATTTCTTTTTTTTCCTTAATATATATGAATGGCATAATGAATATTCACCCATTTTCTCATTAGAAATAAGGTTACGTTTGATATCAATATTTCACTGTTCTGATTACAAAAGCAACGCTGGAGGGGAATAATATAGAATTTTTTAGGCGTTAGAAAATAACATTTACCACTCAGGAGGAAAAATATTACATTGCAGGATTAAAATGATAAGGCATATGACGAACGCATTCGCACAAACTCCATTAAGTCTTATGAGTTGAAGTCTACTTATGAAATCTTATTTTCATAGATTTAAAATAAACAAGGCCGTTGTACGAGTATATATATTACATATTAAGCAATTTTATTTTTACAGAAACTCAACCATCCGTATATTTCTTTAACCAAAATAAGAGATTAGAAAATATTGCAGAAAATAGTAACTTTCAATAACATTTTTAAGAGAAAAGGAAATATGATCAAAGCAAAATCGAAGTTAAAACGGTGTCCAAAAATATGAGACGTTGTCCGGAAAGTAAAATTACAACCCTTGTAGGTGGATAAATAATATTTTATTGCGTAAATTGGCTATATTGTTAGTCTTCCATTTCCCTCTCGCGATTGTTCCTCACTGCTACATGTTTACAATAGCTATGCCGATTTAAAATCCCGCCAATGTGAAGTGCGCTCCGTCCTACGGTTTTCCAAACATAAGGTATACGCCAAGCAGATATTCACAAAGCACTAGTTCCCGTTTATGGAAGCATTAAGAGTCGACATGTAACGAAGTGGTGTGGTAACTTCTCTGGAGGCAAGACCGATGTTCATGACTAACAGGAGCGGTAGGCTGTCTGTGGTATCTGATGAACTTCTGCGTTTGTTTCTTAACCCGAAGAAACATATTGCTGAACAACACTTCCACGACAATAAAGAGATCAAGCACGAGGTTGAAATGTGGGTCCAGCAACAGGCGCCAGAATTCTATGACTGTGGGATACAGAAGCTAACACCTAGACTTAACAATTGTATGACACGCCTCGTATTTTAGAAAAGTTTATTCTCTTTCATTCTCTTTTTTAAAATTATTTTTAGAAAAGTTTATTTAAAAAATATTTCATGATTAAAAATTTAAACATTTATTATTTACAAACTAAAATTACCTATATAAATAAACTTATTTATTTTTTATCACTTGATCGGAAGCCGACGAGCGACATCCTAATAAAAAATTTAATGACGCAAAGTATTATTGATTAAGAAAAAGAAAGTTGCCCATTCGATAAGATAATAAAAACTGTCTGCTGGTAATTCGAAATCTCTTAACATCGTATCTCCACATTTAATGGCCTAAACAATTAAAGGTGCCGACGCACGATAAACATTAAGATGTGGTTGTTTCTAATTAATAAAAAAAATAGAAAAAAATAATTAATAAAAACGAATTATATATTATTCAGCCATGCTCAAATATAATGAAATGAGTAACTATTTTTTAAAATATTATTATAAACCCAATAGGATACGCCTACTTGCGTGAATGAAAACAAATTTCTGATAAGAAAAATCGACATTATTTTTTTATATATTTATGCATAAATAAATACGTGTATACGATTCTATGAACTCAGATTAAAGTTATTCAATTATATTTACAGGTATAACCGTATAATGTTCCTCTTCGATGCAAGTATCAACATCCTCAATGTTCGGCAACTGGCTGCTTATAGTCCCGATCAGCCAGTCTCGATCAAATCATGTGAGATGATTTAGTTAGAATGGGAAACAGTATGACAGTATGGCACTGTTACTGCCCTCAAGAAGAATATTCATTCAGTATGGACTCAAATAACACCAGCAACATTGGGAAACATTGGAAAATTTATGTCTTGTAGAGGCTAAAGTTTGACAAAATTTGCATTAGAGAAAATGTATAATGGTCTCCCATATACAATCCTCTCCATGCTATAGTGAACGTGCCATTTGTTTATTTTTTTGTTTTGCTGTTGAAAATGTTTTGTCACATTAAAATTGAATCTACACACGAATTATTCTCCTTTATATAAAAATATAATTTCATCTTATAAATAGCCTCTATAAACCAAGGATGTCTCAAAAATTCTTTCAACATTAAGTTATTCGGACCATCCTATTCTTTGGCATGCAAGTGGGCGACAATTTGCAGAACTGCCCAAATAAAACCATGAATTGGAACCTCAAATCCACCTGGAGATTGAATTTTTTTCATTTTTTAATTAATTAATTAATTAATTTATTTATTTATTTATTATTTAACCTTTTGTTTTAGTTTACTTCCCTTCCCCCTATTGACAACATAATTCCTCGTAATTTTATTGGCCCATTGTTTAAACATCTCCAATAGTCGTTAATTTTCCTTCTGCTTAACCAATGGGAGATATTCTTGGCAATTACCCCCCCCCACCTTGTCTAAATACACTAAGTGGCCAGTTTATTAGGAACACCTCCCTTATACTGAGTTGCGCCACCCCTAGCAGCTATAACAGCACGAATTCGCCGTGGAATGGATTCAATTAGCCTCTGGAAGCATTGTTCCGTGATGTTTGTCCACTCGGATGCAACACCTGGTCCCAGTTGATGCTTACTGGATGGTGGAGGATCCATGCCTCGAATAACCCGTTCCAGCTCATCCTAAAGATGTTCGATTGGGTTCAAATCCGGGAACTGTGGTGGTCAGAGGAGTAAGTTGAATTCATTATCGTGCTCCTGAAACCAGTCCATGTCGATGCTAGCCATATGACACGAACCATTAAGGCGTTGTTCTACAGGTATTAGCGGACCAAGAGTATGCCAGGAAAACATTCCCTAGAGCATTACAGAGCCTCCACCAGCCTAAACAGTGGAAACCAGACAAGAGGGAGACATTGCTTCATGCCGTTGTCTCCAAATTCTGCGTCAGTCATCTGCATGGTGCAAAAGAAAATCCAAACGGGATTCATCTGATCAACAGACCTTCTTTCAGTCGTCGACGGTCCAGTGTTGGAGACGTTTTTGCGGATTTGGGTGGATATCAAAAGTACCTGGACTAGCCATGGCCTGTTGCAGCCATCCTTGCCAATGTACAAGGGGAGTTCAATAAGTAATGCAACACATTTTTTTCTGAAAAAGGGGGTTGTTTTATCCAGCATTCAAATACACCATGTTATTCCCCAATCTTTTAGCTACACAACACAATTTTTCAACGTAATCTCCATTCAATGCTACGGCTTTACGCCACCTTGAAATGAGGGCCTGTATGCCTCCACGGTAACTTTCCACTGGTTGATGTCGGAGCCAACGTCGTGCTGCATCAATAACTGCTTCATCATCCGCGTAGTGCGTCCCACGGATTGCGTTCTTCATTGGGCCAAACAGATGAAAATCCGACGGTGCGAATGAGAGTGTTCGCATGTTCCGACATTGCAGAAGTCAGAGCTCTGCACGGCCAGCCAGCTCGCGGGAGATCAGACAGTTTCGCTTGACCTTGCGGCGATGATGACACCCGCTTTGCCCAACGACTCACCGTGCTTTTGTCCACTGCCAGATCACCGTAGACATTCTGCAAGCGCCTATGAATATCTGAGATGCCCTGGTTTTCCGCCAAAAGAAACTCAATCACTGCCCGTTGTTTGGAACGCACCTCCATTGTAGACGCCATTTTAACAGCTCACTATAGCGCTGTCACCTATCGGACGTCAATGAAACTATACGAGACGAAGCGGAAATGTTTGAAAATTTTCCGCAAGAAAAATGTTTGAAAATGTTCCACAAGAAATGTACAGTTTTTTCAACCAAAATTGGCCGAGAAAAAAAATGTGTTGCATTACTTATTGAACTCCCCTCATACTACGTGTAGTGCGTTCAGAAATGTTATTATGCGGTCCAGTATTGTACTCCAGGATTAGTTGATGAACCGTGATGTTTGTACTCGCACGAACAAGTATTTCCATCCTTTATTTAACCTCGTTAAATCGAAACTATGATAATTCGAAACCTCTATAAATCGAATTTCAAGAGAAGAGGAAAAAGCTTCGATTTATAGAGGTTTCGAATTATCAAGGTTTCGATTCAAGTTTGTATGGAACGTCGAAATTGGTCAAGTGAAAAACGGAAGAACTCTATGTGGTCTGAGAAATAACGATACACGTTGTCTTTTACCAGCAGTAGGCAGATGGTTTGACGAGGACCCCATGAAGCAATGGACCTAGCATGTATAAGAAAAATTTGAAGCGATCGGAAGGAGGAATGTGGACCTCGAGCAATCGATTAAAACAAAACCAATCAGCCATGTGTTTTTGTCTTACCCCACTGAAATTAATAATTGCGCCAGTCACTCATTGGTTATGCAAAATAATATTCAGCGAATGAGCGACAAGCATAAACAGTATATAAATGCTCAGTGTCGCCGTTTTCGAAGGGTGGAGAAAAGAGTCTCAAGTAGGACGAAGAAAAAAAGAGATCGTCCGCCCAAAGATCTGCCCGGCCAAACTGCACTTTGAGGAAACCTAATAGGAATAGAGAGCAACTAGGAGGGCAATCGCAGATTGATCCTATCAATGGACATGGTCAGATAAAAAGCCTTTCTGTTGCTTTGACTTCTAGACTGCATCCAGAACGCTACCATTAGAGGTAGTGACTGCCACTAAGGAGACCAAAATCCAGGATTGTATTTTATCGTCGATGTCTCTCTCAGTATCCGGGAAGGACTTACTGGAATTCATCGTATCATGGAATTCCAAAATCCTCGCAGGCGCAGTTGAAATGTGCTGGGTCCATACATAATCATGGATTGAAACCATGCTCTGCTACGAAGCCGACCAGCCTCTGTCACGATTACATGAATTATCATCAGCAGAGTAAAAAGAAGGCATTTAGAATTGTTTCAAATGGCAATTTAATCAAAATATAAATAATAATGATTAACAGATGAACAATCAGCAAATCCTTTGAAGATATATTAAAAGTTTACAGAAAGCAAAATAATTATGAATGGCTAAATCACATCTCGGTAAAATGGGATTTCAGTTGCTGCAGAGTCGTTGTTGAGACCCTGTTGAGCTGACAGAGGAACCATGCCATGCCTAAAGGTATCTCGAGAAGGCGAAACAAGTCTCACTTTTCAAGATGCCAAAGCGAGAGGTACTAAACTCAATAATTAAATCAGCATTAAAATTAGTAATTGATAATATCTACTATTATCTAACAATGAAACTCAGACGAGTTTTCTCCAAACTCAAATACTCGAGAAAATAAATATTTTGATAAAACAAAATTGGGAATTAAAAATTCCAGACGAAGGAGTACAAATTGATGAACACAGAACTTCCGCTACTTTCCTATACCTTCCTCAAGGAATCTCAGCAACTTCGAAGGGCAACGATTTACAAAATGTCGGTCACACATCGCATAGTGGAGAAATGCCACATTTTAACCACTTTTATCTTTGTTTCAAGAGTTAATATTGAATAGGGTGACTATTATGAATGACGCCAATGATCTGCAATTCAAGAAACGCTACATTTCTTTCAAATATACTAGGTTAGTAGAATCGGTGATCGTATGGATGCCTCCCCCTCCCCAAGCATGTTTGCTCTTTCTCTTCTCAAAGTCAGCTTTCCCCAGCTCTCTTTGCTACATACAGTGACTGCTTAATTGCAAGTAAACCTGCCTTAGTGGAACAACCTATGCTAAATTGGACAATCAAACAGCAAGATCATGCGTAAGGTCTGTCTCACTATATGAAAAAAGCTTCAAGGCTGTGTGGGAATGCACATCACTACTTTTTCACCTAGGCCCCGTAAAGTAGTCTCCGACTGCGCACGTGCAGTGCTCAGAAACATGAAGCACTGTTTCAATTTCATTTTAGCCACTATGGTTTCAGTTTCTCTTTTATTGGCTGCACGTTGATCTGAATGAGATGACAATTGGTAACATGGCTTTCCCATATTGCCTTGCAGCTTTTTTCATTTTGTGACACAGACCTTTGTTGGCTTCATTTGGTGTCTTACTAGGTACTGAGGTAAAATGCCAACATCAAAACAGCCGAGCAATTTTCAATGTGGAGTAGTCATAGGCTGCCACATTAGTGGTCAGAATGTGCAAGCCATAGGAGCGAAACTGAACCTGCCAAAGTCGACCGTGGGTGCTATTATCACGAAGTGGAAATGTAATGGAGTGTAAATGAGCCAACACCACCTAGACAGAAGGCCTGATAACGGAAACGTCATATATTGTTACATCATCATTAATCATTGTTATTCCTATTTCTACCAAAAAGAAGCCCTAAATTTGGTCGCCTAATGATGATGTAACAATGTATGACGTTTCTTTCTAGGAGGTGTTGGCTGAGCCCGCATGCTGACCGTTAGAGACAGGAGGGCCATGAGACGATTGGTACGGCAGAACAGGGCTGTTCCAATGGAAAAATAGCGGCAAGATATCTAGCAGGCAATGGGAACAACTGTCAGCACCATAATGATTCGTTAGGAGCTCCATGTTTTAGGGTACACAGGTCGGGCTGCTGCCCACAAACCTCGCATTACCCCTGTAAACGCCCAGCATTGTTTGGCCCGCTGGAAGAGCACCATGTGGAACGACAAATCACCATTCACACTCTACCGATCGGATGGGCGCATCTGGGTTGGCGTTACCAGGGGAGTAGCTGCTACCTGAGTGTGTCATCCCAACAGTGGTGTTCGGTGGTGGTGGTGTGATGATGTTGTCGTGTTTCTAGTGGTTTGGACTTAGTCCGCTGGTTGCGAACGAGGGGAACATCGCATCTACAGAGTTCCATACTTTCTTCGTTGTGGCAGCAGTTCGGTGAAAGGGCAATTGTGTTCCGGCACGACAATGTGCCGTGACATAAAGCCCGTGCTGTCAGCGCCTGTTTTCCGGGGAATAATGTTCAGGTAAATGGCCCGCCCAGAGTCTAGACGTCAACTATACTGAACATATTTGGAATGAATTGGAGCGTCGGATTCGTGTGCGCCCGATGCGACCAGAAACACGTATCCAAGCTGTGCAGGCTTTGATAGAGGAGTGGACAAAAATACTGGTTGCTTGCTATCAGAAACCAGTGGAGAGCCTGCCAAGGCATGTGGATGCTGTGCTTAGGGCAAAAGGCCATAGTACATGCTATTAGACACGCTGTAAATAAAGCGTCTGTCCCATACCGCAGGCGTCCACTTTCAATTGAGCAATCAGTGTATATTGACTCTATTGTAATTTATTTTATGTAATTTTACTGCAGGTTTTACAATTAATGCCAAATTCTAATTTGTAAAAGAAAATGAAATTAATCTGCTATACTGAGTTATGAATTAAATGTACTTACTTAACAATTGAATTAAAGTCAAATAAATAAAGGAGAATGCAGAATATTTAAACAGTGATCTTTATCAGAATATTTCTTTTAATTTAAACGTTTTTATACAATTAATAAAACATCTATAATGATAATGGCTTCAATCAAAGCATTAATAATAAATAAACTAATGTTCATAATAATGATATATAGGACTTAAAAATGTGGATAATGTTGGCTATACAGCGTGAGGCATTTATCTTGAGACAACTGAATATCTCGGAAACTAAGCATTGTACGAAAAAATGTCCAAAATCAAAAGTGAATTATTTCGCGGGGGAAATTCATTAGTTTAAAAATTACCCCCCCCCCCCTGTGAGGGGAGCTGGAGGGGGGGGGGTAACTTTGAAATCTTAAATAGGAGCCGCTATTTTTAATGGTATATTCAGATTGAACACAATATTCGAAAAATGTTTTATTCTTGGTGTTTTTTCAATTGATCCAACCGTTTAGGAGATAGAGGCCCTGAAAGTGTGGAACCTTTAAAGTTTTGAACCCAATTTTATCGATTGCATACCATTAGTGGAAAATAGCGTCATTTAAGATTCATGTTAATAACTATTTTAATAATAATGAGGTTATTTTTTAAATTTGCATTTATTATGAATTTACTTCATCATATACAGCCATGGTCAAATGTATTGAACACCCATGTGATATGTTAGCTATTTAGGGAGTATAAATTTCGGGGTTTTATTAGGCAAATTGTATTAAAATCAATGATAATAACATGTAGCAACACCAAAAGCGCAGTTGATTACTGATTGCGTATACAAGAAGCGAAAATAGCGAATTGATAAAAAATTGAAAAATTTTAAAAAGACTAAATTTACTGCAATAGATGTTTTATTCCTAGCCACTTGGTGGATAATTATTCTTAAACTTCTTTGAATACCGAAAAGTTAATAATTAATCATTAGGTTGTGTTTCCTGCAAAATTTATTGTGCACGTGCAAAATTTTTGGGTGCTCAATACTTTTGGCTATGGCTGTAGATAATCAATATTCAAAAATTTTTCCTGCATATCTCTGTTTAATAAGATCTCGACAGATATGAACTGCTTAATTCGCTTATATTTGAATTACACGCATTTTTTTTTAAACTTGTGACCACAAACAATTCAAAAATATAAATTATTTAAATTGAAGTATGCTCAACTTTAAATTAGTACCATTAGAACACGAACCAGTGAACCGATTTGAAAAATCTTTTCTTTAACATAAATTGTTATCGCTCCCTAGCTTGTCGGGAAATTGGTTTAATATTGATCACAAGATTTGACCTAAACAAACTAACATTGCAAGTTTAATAAAAGCTTTTAAAAACAGTATGCTCAACATTTTTTTACCTCTTAAAATACGATTTGCAATCACAATTTGCGCTAGATATAGCGGATTTTACCCCAGAATTATGCAAAAATCTGCTAGAATCCGCTAAAAATCCACTAAAAATTACATTAGAACAATAGAATCTAGCAGATTTTTAGTTCGGTTTTAGTGGAAAAAATTTTTTGAGTTGGCAATTTTTAGTTGGTTTTGAGCCGATTCATAAAGGACGCCAAACACCTTAACTCCGTCGAAGATCAGCTTGAAAATCGGACATCTTTCCTAAAGAAAATTACATGCAAATAACGGAAAGATTGAATCTTTTCAAGTAAATCCATCAATCAAAAATGAAACCACCAACAACAATGAAGAAATTACAAATTGGCTAAAAATCTTTATTGCTGCTCTCATTGAAAACTTCTCAGGTAATCAAGATATCAAAAGAATATAGACACCATCAATGCCCTAAGAGCTAGTATATCCAAATTCTGACGAAAGATTAAATGTATTCTGTAGAAAAACAAAACCCACGTTGTTTAGTATATATGCAAGAAGTCCCATCAGCCAATATCGAATTGTATTCCCTCTTTCGTTGGTTTTGGTTAGATGGTGTTACCAATTACCGCCCGTGGCTGATGGACATCTCAAGTTGGTGACAAAATCTAACCAAAACAATGCTCAACATGAATCAAACCAACAGCACGATATTTAATACAATCATTTGGAATGTTAGGGGCATTTTCTCCAATTGGGTATCTTCCCCAATTTCTAATTTACTAACAAGAATATCTAATATGATATCAGTATGTGAAACCTTACTAAATCTTGATTCCAATATTACAATCCCTAATAAGACGACATACCTAAATAATAGGAAAAGTTAAGGTGAAGGTAATTATCATCAATGAACTCAAATATTCCACACTTTTTAAATTATAGCAAACACATTCGAAACATGGCAATAATGGATATAGTCCTGTTTATATATCACATCTGGGTTCATATTAACTGTCATATGAATGTATTATGACCAGCACCCCTTTAAGGCACACGCATGGTTCGCCCTAACAACGATTACACATTGCAAAATTTGCATAACAGGCTGAGAAAGCTTTAAAGCTGGTTCATCAAACGGCAGGTGCACGAGCCTCAAGATGGGTAAACGTCCGGATTAATGGACGTCAAAAAAGGGATGATAATAGGCTATCGCAGCAAGGGTGGCACCATCTCCGAAATTGCGCGATTTGTGAACTGTTCACGGTCCGCTATAGTGAAAGTGTACAAAGAGTGGAAAGCAGGGACAGAAATCGCGTCCCAACGCCATCACTGTAAAGGGTCGCGAGTCATCGACCAACATGGTGAGCGGCGCCTACGACGACTCGTAAAAGGTGAGAGGAGAGCCACAGTCCATCGACTGACCACCAGATTCAACAGTGGTGCCAACAGACGTGTATCCGACATTACCGTTGAACGCACCCTGCTACAGATGGGCCTGATCAGTCAACGCATGGTTGCTGCACCCAAGCTACCAGGCGTCATCGGCAACGAGGCCTAGACTTTGCACGTGATCACCGCCATTGGACCACAGACGAGTGGGATAAGGTCGCCTTCTCCGACGAGTCAGGGTTTTTGCTCCATAAGATTGACGGGCAATGGCGAGTGCGTCGTGAACGCCATGAAAAGAGACTGCAGGAGGCTATTTTGGGCGGGAAACAGGCTGGTGAGGGTAGTATGCTTGTGGGGGGATCTTCTGTTGGGAGCAGTTAGGTCCACTGAGTCATCTAGAGGGCAATTTGAATGCCTGTGGCTATCTGTCAATCGTAATGGGCCAAGTGCACCCGTACATGCTCACGATGTTCCCCCAATGTGATGGTGTGTTCCAGCAGGACAATGCACCCTGACACAAGGCACGTCTCCTTCTGGATTGGTTCGCTGGGCATCAATCCAATCGAACATCTGTGGGAGCACCTTGATCGCCATGTACGGCAGCTCGATCCTCCACGTATGACTCTCGAAGCTCTGTGGACAGCGCTTCAAGCGGAATGGATTGCCATACCATCGGACACATACGCGCACTTCTTGCGTCCATGCCACGATGCCCTGCAGCAGTTATAGCGGCGAAGGGTCGCTACTCCCATTCATAAGCGGGTGGTCATAATTCAGTGATATGACAGTGTATTAGAGCCTTGTATTAGGCTTTTCAGAATAATCTTTGCTTCTGAGTTATTTTATGTATGAGGGCCACATAGGGGCCACTCTGATCGATGAGTTTCTCGAAAGTGATGGTATTCAGTGGATAGAGTGCCAGTCAAATTTACAGAAATGAACTCTATAGAACATGTTAGGAATGTCCTGAGAAGTCATGAAGACTTGTTTTGAGAGCTGTGTAGCCCTTCATTAATTCCTCCTGCATCGCTCCATGGTCTACTACAAATTTGAGTCCGACACGCCAAACTGCATGTTCCATGATCTTGATGGGTTTTTGAAATCTCTCTATTATGACAGTGTATACTGCATATACAGGGTGTTTTAAAATTTCATCACCAAAATGATAGGGGTGATGGAATATGCGACTCTAAGCAAAAACGTTCATATGAACATGGGTCCGAATTTGAAGGATAACTGAGATATGGACAGAAATAAAAATGCCGCCACTAAGTTCAACAAGATAATAACTCACTTTCTACAAAATCTAGGGTGATGAAACTTGGAGGAATAATAGGGTACATAAAACTGTGTATACCGTTACAATTTGAACGAATTCCAACGAGTAGTTTCCGAGTTACGCACTCAACATCGTACCACGTGCTCACATGTGAGTACTAACCACGTGTTACGACGTTGACTACGTAACTCGGATACTACTCGTTAGAATTCGATAAAATTTTAACGGTCGACACAATTTTATGTACCCTATTATTCTCCCAAATTTCATCATCCTAGATATTGTAGAAAGTGAGTTATTAACTTGTTGATCTCAGTGGTTGCATTTTTGTTTCTGTTCATATCTCAGTTATCGTTCAAATTCGGACCCATGTTCATATGAATATTTTTGCTTAGAATCGCATATTCCATCACCCCTATCATTTTGGAGATGAAACCTTAAAACACCCTGTATGTAACAGGATATATAGAAAAGAAATGAAATTTTCTCTTTTTCTCCCACATTTATAGCAATAGGAGATTTTAATACAAAGAGCCTTCTCTGGGATTGTCAAAATTATAATCTAAATGGCAAAAATCTTGAAGAAATCAGACTAGAGAGAAACCTAAATGTCTGATACACCGTTGAGACTATCTTTCACCCTTCAACAGTGGACTCCTACCAACTTAGATTTTGTTATGACCTCTGCAGACAAACAAATTCAGTATAAGGCGAATACAGTATTCGGCTCTTTTTTTATACATACAATAACAAACCTTCTCCAATTCCACATTGAGCTCATTAAGACTGGGAAACTGAAAACATGTGACTCTTTATATCTCACGACATAACCAGCCAATTACTAGCTTTCCAAAGTAGAATCAGACCAGGAAAGCATACGAAAGATAAATATCTCCCAGGCCATGTTGGTGGAACTCCAAGTGTGAAGAAGCGATATCGGTAAGAAATAGGGCAAAAAGAAACTTTCATAAGTTTAGATGTTCTTACTGCTGGCAACAACAAAAAAGACAAAAGTAGCTTGTAAAAGATACTTAAAAAAGAGAGTAGAAGCTACTGGAAAAACCTTATTGAGAATAGTCATAGTGACAACATCTGGAAACTATTAAAAACATTCTCGCACAGACCAAACTATCGCATACCACTAATCATTTATATAAAATCAGCGACGCTGGACGTTGTCACAACAAAAAAAAAATCTAACAATGGGTTATTTCCCGATTATACTAACGGGTGGGTTCGCGTCTAGTCCAACATAAAGATGGAGTAATAGGGTCATTCTCACAAAAATGCTACAAAATCATGTCCGCTACTTTTGAATTTTTTTATGAAAATTTCAGAAATGCTAACAATTAAACATATGTTTTTTATTTATTCTTCATTTAATTCTGTATAATCAGGTATTTATTGTTTTGACTTAAGTGATTTATAAAAGTCTTAATTTTGTTATTTGAAGAACAAGTAGGACAAATCTTGATGTCCCAACTTCAAATAAATAAGAGTTAAAACATTAGTCGCATTCAATACCTTTCACTTATGGGAAAGTGACTTTGTCTTTGCTTTTGAAAAGCAAAGAAAATAGCTTTTCATTGTGAATGAAACCAGAAGTGAAAAGATCACTTTTGCTGCTTTTGTTACTTTTGCATCTAAAACCACAGAATAACACAGAATGGACAGCTTCGCCGTTTCCCATGCTAAGCGATGGTAATGAGCAGACGGTGACGCCCTCCGACGCATGGGTGGAATCCGCCGGCTGTTTAACCTGCGTCTCTATGGAGCATGCTAAGACTTTTTCTAAATTTTTAATTATTTCTCGGTCTGTAATTAACGGAAACCAACAAGATCACAGGGAAGCTGGAAATGAATGACATGTAATCTATCGGCGTCAAGAAAAATTTTTTTTCTACTGAGGAAAAAATAGATATTCGCCTAATTAAATGCACTTGAGTAATTTGCTTGGTGGAATCGTGGATTCGCTTAGCATAGGAATAACATTGGGAAATAGGCGCTTTTCGAATATATTTTATTATTAAATTTATTTTTTGTTCTTCATTTTAATTTCAATAAATAAAAAAGTTAATTTTAAGTATGTATATGAATTTGTTTCATATATACAATGAAAATAAAAACATTTAAGACATGTTTGCTTATCTATTAAAACTTTCAAACTGACCCGTTTCTTAGATATTATTAAATAAAAAGTTAATTTTTGATTTAACATATCTTTTATGAAAGCGTATTCAGAATTTTTGCATGTTTATAAAGAAAATGAAAGCTTTTACTCGTGATGTTTGTTTAATTGTATAACTAAAAAAAACTCTCAGTTTCTTATGTTCATTACATTAAATGAAAAATGAAGAGTTATCTTTTAACCCCTCACATTATTAAAGACAGTGTTATCAGGATTGTTATCGGTGTACCATGAATATAAAAGCATTTTAAACTTACATTTTGCTTATTTTAAAAATTGAAATAAAGCCACTCTCTTCGATTAATTAGGCAAAGTTCTTAATGAAAATTAAAAACTTTAACGTTTACCTGGTGGATTAATAAAATCTGGAAAACACTTTTCATTAGTCTGATGCAGAAATAATTGAGTTTATTTTTTTATTTTTTTTACTTTTATCTTGTATGCTGGTTTAATAACTCCTTAACCAACTATAGTTTTTAAATATTTATTTCAAGTTCCTATTAACAATCGCTATTATTTGTATCAACCCGCAAAATTATACCTTATATGTTTTGAGGCTGAAAAATAAAACGCTGCTTAGTTGAGCCTAAGAAATATCTTGTAATAGGGCTAAGATGTTGAAAAAAATCCTTAAGCGCCATTCTCCTAGTTGTAAAAAAAATGTAGACGCTTGAAGAATGCTAAGAAATGTCCAAGAATAACTTTTTTTTTTTGCAAGTGGAGTTTGGCGCTTAAGGATATTTTCAACATCATTGCCCTGTTATAAGAAATTTCTCCATGCTCAGCTAAATAATGTTATATTTTTAATCCCCAAAACATAAATTATTAAAATGACTTTTAATTCAAAATAAAATTTATTGGGCTTAGAAATTGTAAAAAAAATATTTCTTGAAAATTTAAATTTTTGGCCTTTTATGAATTCAAAATACCGTAAATAGGAATTCGTTTTCCATGGAGTTTAAAATGAAATGTAAATTAATTATAATCAACTGTCGGTTTTCTAAGAATTTTGTTTTTTGTTATATTATTTTGTTGAAGTCTGAAGTTTCTTAAATTTTGTCAACATCATTTACTTCAATGTAATTTTATCATTAAAATATACAGTGTATCTAAATGTATAACTTTAAGTGTATATAATATACGAGGGTTGGGACATAAGTCATGGCAACTATTACATGTATTTTTTCTCAGAGCTAAGGGGTGGTATCATAAAATGTCATATGTCTCAAGGAAGCTGTGACTGGTAGTATGTTTCCACAACATTAGATGGCTCCGTGAGTTCCTGATTTTGCGCAGAGAGCAATGTTAAATCAGTTCTCAGTCAACCGCCGTGCAAGGTGGACGTAACCCGAGTTGAACAACGCTCGTATATCAAAACAGCCGTTCTATATTTTGATTTCTATTACTTATTTTGGAAAATGAAATCTGTAATCATGTTCCGGAATAAATTTTCCAGAAGCATGAAACGTATGAAACATTACAGGCTTCATGATTCCAGAACATGAAACCTGTAATGTTGTCAACTACCTATATAAACATGAGAAGCAAAGTGTTGGCGTGTTGTTAAATGTCCGTACATTTCGTCCATTCCTTGCCCTTTCATCTGTATATTTCACATTTTCCACCCATGCTTGAATTCTCATAAAAAAAATAGTTGCCATGACTTATGCCCCAACCCTCGTAGTTAAAAGTTGCATTCTAGTGGCTTTTGTCACTTATTTTGCTTATCACTTTTTCAATAAAAACAAATTAAAGTAAGTCAAATTAATTCTGTTGTTGAAATTAGATTAGTTTGAAGTGAAATTACTATATTGCGAAAAATATATTAATACATTTGCAAAGTCTAAATCACTTAGGTGTAAGCTGTAAACTTAACAGCCAGTTAGCTGATTGCCAAGCAAGTTACTCGAGTGCATTTAATTAGGCAAATATCTATTTTTCCTCCGTAGAAAAAATTTTTTCTTGACACCGATAGATTACATGTCATTCATTTCAAGCTTCCATGTGATCTTGGCGGTTTCCGTTAATTACAGACCGAGAAATAATTAAAAATATAGAAAAAGTCGTAGCATGCTCCATAGAAATGCAGGTTAAACAGCCGGCAGATTCCACCCATCTGTTAGGAGCGCTGCTTCAAGGTCACTACCATCGAAATGCTGAGAAGGAAGGCCCTCTACCCCACGAAACTGTCCGAGCTTCCGAAGTCGTACAGCTTGTGAATAATAATAATTATTAACTGGAGATACATCTCCAAGCATAGGTAATGATTTTTCAATTGAAAAATCGTACAGCTTCGTGATAACCGATCCATCTTGTTTAAAGATGGCGGCAGCCCGTTTCGATCCTGTATGGGTAGATCGGGTACCGTGGATTCGCGCAGCTATAACGCGATAATATAACTGTCACATGTGATTATGGCTAAAATAGGAGTAGCGCAGTGGAAAGTAAATAACATGTAACAGCGCACTGAATAAGGTAATTAATGAAAAGTTTATTGATAAATTCAAACAAAAGTAAAGATAAATAAGAAGGAAAAAATGGGAACTCCTTCTGTCAACGGCAATCTATGCCAAACACAAAATCAAAGGCAAAAACAATTTCACACAAAGTAATTAATTCTAACCGCACTTCTGTGTAAAAGAATAATTAGTAATTAAGCCTTAAACTCCTTTCGAACTTAAAGGATAATTAACCTGAAAGCAAAGGCAAATTAAAGGTAAAAACACCTAAAATAATCTAGCGTATATTTTAACAAATACCTTTCAGCTAGAAAGCAATACCAAAGCTTAGAAGCTAATAACTGTATAGAAAAAGCTGAATGTCTAATCAACCAAAATGTAATACAATATTCACAAATATGGCTTAAACCGAAACAGTAATATAACAAATAACCTAATAGCTAAAGGTTTAATCCGTAAAACAACGGACGCCTGTATAGGCTCAATCTTGAAATAGCAACTTGATTGGGTCGGTCACTAAAATACCTTTAAACAAGGTCAACCTTACATTCGTTTACTTTAAACAAATAACAAACAAAATGTCAAACATATGCTTAAACGTATGTCTTACCAAAAGATTCAATTGTACAGTCACGGTAATTAACACTTTACATTCTAGTAAATTTTATATCTCTCATAATAAAATACACGCATCATAATGCGACACGCTCGCAGCTAAAAGTTCCAACTGCGAGTAATAAAGCAGTGAGTAAGTTACATCAAAATAGTCACAATCGGGATAAAGTTCATAGTCCGGGAAAAGTCAATTATTTAATAAGAACAAGCAACACTGAGAACTAAAGCAAAAAATTTGAAGACCTTTTTACGGCGACATAACTTTAATATTGTACGGATACAAAATAAAAAGCTCCAAGTTCACTTGTTGCAAATCAGTAATCCAAATGTCACATGAAGTCTATAAAAGAAAAATAGCAATTAAGACGGTATCACCGAATACATTTTTTGAATGGAAATAACACTGATACCAACGTTAACAAAAACGGGTAATAGCGTAATTTGATTAAAAGCTTATTTTCTTCGTGTGACGCATATCATTTAGCTACACTTGATTATGGTGAAGCCATGATGATTATCAAGGTATGCCCGCATTCCGCAAGGCCATAAACCACACACATGGTTGTATTTGTGAATGTCCCGGCGACTTAACTCCGTAAACGCCTTTCTTATTAAGACGGCTTTACAGCCCACAATAATAGACGCACTTACTATTGCAAAGCCCTGGTCGGCGACTGAAACTCTCGGAGCACGGGGAAGAAAATCGAACACCGTCGATAGACACTTTTCGCTACGTGACTCTCACGTTTTGCGTCGGCGCAAACCTCCGTCCGCCTAGCTTCACCGCACGGCGTGGCGTTGAACCATGAAGCTAATGCCGGCTCCGAAGTCGTCTCCGTCGCAGCGGCTTGAGGTCTCGCCTTCCCCTTCAGCGTGCCGATAACGTAGCCATCCCGATGGCTTCCATCAGTCTTAGCCGGGAGCTTCCTTTCCGTTAAACCTCCATCGGTCGTAACGTTATTCTCTCTGTCTCTATTTCTCTTCTCTCTCTTCGAGCCCGCACTCGCGAGACTCGCTCTTCTCTGATTGGCTGCTGCGTCTTGATGTTCAGTATGACGCTGACGATGTCGACTCCGTTTTCGCCCCGAATTGTAAATTATTCTAGAGCGAAAACGATCGTCTCTGTCACCGGAATTATTGATATTATTAAAATTCCGTGACAATAACATGTCGATGTTTACTTTCAACAACATCAACAGTAAATTACAGTTAGTGTTGGAATTAAACAAGAAATAAACATTAAAAAACAAGAAATCTCTGATACAGCTCAGGAAGAAAGAGCGAAAACCGAAAGTGAAACAGCGCCTGAACAAAGATACCTCCCCATAGCGTTTCGATAGCATGATCGTCGCGATTCTCACTTTAGCTCACTGTCCACAGTTAACACGAGTTAGCTCTCACTAGGTCAGTGAGTCTATCGAAACACACCCATAGCATAATGAACATACTGAAATTGTTTGAAAAATAATAAGTGACTTATTGATTGTGAAAAATGCTTTTTATTGTTCTCCATGGTTTTATTATTCCTTAATTTATAACCAAAAAAATTTACAACGATAAATACGTTACTTACGCCTTTAAATGCGTTACTTACAAGTAGTATCGATGGGCAATCATCGAAACGAGCGAAGCGGCGATTCAATATGGCTACCACTAAACCAGAAGTTAATAGCTCTAAAGGCAGAAAAGTAAGAAAAGCAGAGGAAAAGTGGGTATTGACTCCCTTTCAGAAAAGTGACTTTTGAGACTTCGCTTTCCTGAAAATGACGTCACTGAAAGTGACTTAAGCAAGATAAGTGAGAAAAGCGAGAAAAGTTAAGAGGTTGTGAACGCGACTATTATTAAAGAAATTGCTTAAATACTACAACTATGTAAATTATCAATAACATTGCATCTCTTACATAAAAATAGTTTTAACAATAAATTTCATTAAAAAATTATTTTTTTTATAAAGAAAAATTGTTCCTTAGTAATGTCCCAACAATTTATGTATATTGGAATGTCCACTATGTTACATTTAAATTAATGATTTAAAAAATGTCCACTATGCATTTTTTTCTGAAATTGCATATAAATTTATTATTATTTTTTCATTTAATAATATTTTCCTTATTATTACTCTGTTATTTTTATAAAAAAAATTTTTAGACTTAATTGTTCACTCTGTTATTAGTCCACTCTGTTACATACTCTGAGACATATCATGTTTTTGCATGAAAAATGAGAATTTTTGTTTGTGTTTTGAGATGAAAGTTTATACTTACTTAATGAAACAAAATCTTACTACAAACAGAATACCAAGGAATAAAAACCTTAAAGATTCAGATATTTTTTCCTCTGCTTTGTCAGATGAGTCCAGTGGAGTATCTGATAATTGCCTATTAAAGAAGTGAATGCTAAAAGCGTGAAAGCCTGCATATACATGCTTCTTGAATTTAAAGCTGGTGGTGCTAGAAAGTTAACATACCGTGTGTCTCAAAAGTCGCGTGCCATATTAAAGTTTATGAATGTTGGCTTTAAGTTCACACGGTTTCGCAAGCTTATCGTTCATGTTCAAAATGTGCACCATGAACTCGAAGACAATGTCTCATACGATCCAAATTTTCTTCTGTCACGCGTAAAAGTGTAGCTGGTGGGCTTGGGAATATCAGGGTGCCGGCGATGAAATTCGTCTGCAGCCTCTCGAGATGTTCTGTGTTGATCTCCACAAAGAAGTATCAGTTCTACACGTTGTTCCGGTGTCAGCCTTATTCCTCTACTTCACTATTTCACCTACAAAATCAAAGCAACCAATTAATCCATTTGGCAAGCGACTTTTCAGATACACGGTCTAAATATGTTGTAATGGCTCAAAGTGACATTGAAGTAGATGACGAAGTTAAAGTGATGAGCTTAAGGACAACAAATGACGAGCGAAAATTATTTTAAACGATGGACACAGATATCTCCTATGTTCATCTGATCAAATTAAAAAAATCCTAGCAGAGTCAAAGTTAAAACTATTAGGTGGAGGTTTATAATATGAATTTCCATATGCTGTTGATGTTTTCCAAAAAGCTTGATATATGTAAAAAGTAAATTTAATACAACATTTATGAAAGTAGAATGTTGTTTGTCTGTTATTATTTCATAAATTTACAGATTAATTCTATCTACAGCAGTTGTGTCTACTCTGTTACAGAAGTGTTTTTATACCCAGAATAGCGCAATTTTGATCTTAATTAACTCTATTTGATATGATAACCTAATTTTTGCACATACGTTTTTCAATTTTGCATTTTGAAGCATGAAAACTATAAAAAAATGTAAATATACTCTTTATCATAAAATTTTCCAGCATTTATATAAAATAAATGTTCCTTTGTTTATGTTGCACAAAATGTTTTGAAAAAAAACGCGAATTTACATAATTTAATCCAACAAATAGATGTGTAACAGAGTGGCCAAAATCTCCCATAACCAATCAAAAAACTATGAAAATCACATATTACTACTAAGTTGATCTTATTAATTTTTACAAAACAGATAAATTCAATCTATAAGCTATTATTCAACATTATTTACGTTAGATTAGATAATTTTGAAAAAACAAAATTGAAACATCAAATGTACCATTTTCGTGAGAATGACCCAATAATAACACACAAGAAGTCCGCTGAAATCATCTTGAAACAAGCTATACGTACAGAGAAGAGACGATGATACCACTATTTCCGCAAAACATGTTAGACGATGGATACCACCAATCATCCATTGGATTCATACTGAATGGTAGTAGCCAAAATGTGCATCTATGATGAATAAAACATGTTTTGCGGAAATAGTGGTACCCATCATCCCTTCTCTGTATACAAGGATCCGCAAATCACTAAGGTCAGTCCTGTTATAATACTATAATACTTTTTATAATAACTTCGGTAAGCTATACGTAATCCTCCAATATCGTTAAATCACTGGCCAATATCTCTACTTTCTTCATATAGACCTGAAACGGCCTTATCATTATGGGAACGTACTTTCACGTTAACAAATTTAAAAAATGCCATTAGAAAAAAAGATACTACTCCAGAGCATGACAAGATTCGTAACCCTACCTTTGCGCGCTAGCTTACCATTCTTCTTCTCAGACACCTAAATAACTCTTGGTATAAGGGCATCATACCATTCTCAAGGAAAAAAACAATTGTCCACCCTATTCTAAAACCACAAAACTCCCTACTTTCTCAAACAGCGATAGACCCATTGTATTTACACCTTGCATTACCAAATTATTAGAAAGAATGATTAATGGAAAGACTACAGCAATACATGGAACTGAAACATCGGTACCCCTCATTCATCTCGAGTTTTCCGAAAAAGTTAAAAGTAATCTCTTTGCTGTCATAAAACTTGGTGATTACATCTACATGGCGTGGGAAAGAGGTGAGCATATAGGCATAATATTTTTAGATATTGAAAAGATCTATGATTCTAAATCACGAGATACTAATAGAGAAAATGATAAAGTTATGCTTTCCTAGAATATTCATAATATGGACATCTTTCTTCCTAAAATTTAGACAAGTTGGAATACATTATCCCGATGGTACAACATGGACTATACAACAAAGAGGAGTTCCGCAAGGCTCTGTTCTCAGCCCATCACTCTTTAATCTATTAATCTTAGATATAGCGAAAACTCTTCTTCTACAAACTCATCAAAATATTTTCCTTGATGATATCGTTATATGGACTGGACATCCAGTAAAGCTATCCCTGAAATCAAAACGATTCTACAAACCTCAAGTTATATGAATATTAAAATTGGGTATAGAAAACCATATATATCCTTCTCGCCTGATAAAATCATAGTAATGTGCCTTACCAACCAGGTACCCTCTCCAAACCTTAATAATGAAAAACTCGCATAAATTCTTGAGAGTCACTCTAGATGACCGCCTAATATAGGGACCCCAAAAAGCTATGCTATGTGATAAACTCACTAAAACTCTTGTACATGCCAGAGTAACAATAAATTCAAAACAGGGCCCAATGTCGGCCAATAAAAACGCAATACATCTACAGCAATTCAGTTTTAGACAGTTACTCACTACTCTTACTTCTACCTACCAATAAAATAATAGAACCCCTGATGCAATGGGAAAGGAAAATTTTTAGAATAGGCCTATACGCCCTGCAAGATGATTTACCTTTAATAGAAAACTGTAGCGTAGCGACATCCTGAAATCACAAAAATTTAAGAAACTGATGGCAAATTTACTGAAAAAAATTGAATGCACCCACACTCATCTCAGCAGCGCAAATATACTAATGTTCCGAATGACGACAAACCATATGATGAACATTGTTTACATAACATCAATCAACAATGCCAATAATCCTCCAAATATAAGAAAACAATTAATTTTTACTATTCTACAAAATGATTATAGCGACTATCACAAAATTTATGTGGATGGATTAGTACTACAAGATTTTAATATCGGCAGCATAGGCATCTTTGCAAAAACCATTTGTATAATCTCACATAAAGTATCTCCTCCCATAAATTCATTTAATTTAGAACTATTGGCCAAATATAAAGCACTAGCAGAGGACCCGGCGTTGCCCGGGATAATTACGCTTGTAAGTAAACAGAACAACCTCAAAAAGGTAAATTAAACCTCCAAATTGGTTAAATAATAACTCAATCACTACAGTATAAAGCGAAGGGACTATCCACTCTAAGAAAAATCCGAAAGACAGGAATTTACCTCTTCACTGAAAAAATCCATTCTAGATGATATACCCGGACTTGATTTACCGAAAAAAATTTTTTTAAAGGCTCACAATGGATGGACCTCTCCAAGGATGCTTTCTAGTCTACATAATTTTGTACTCACGTAATCTTACTTTAGATGTACACTTGATGCTGTTGCAATTTCCTTTCTTCTTTCGATGTCTTGAAGCAAAATGGCCATTCATCACTTTGTGTAGTCTAGCGGTCGCCGATTCTTCTGTTTACTTGCTTACCATTTGCTCAATACAGCACGGAGCTAAAGGAGTGCTTTTTCTATCGTGTTTCACTCTTTCTCAATAGTCTGCTAACTCATTATCTCCAGTTACTGATCATTTTTAAAGATTTTCATGAAATTGTTAAGTACTAAGAATTCTCTTTTCTAAGAAAAGCCTGAATAACAGGAATTCTATGCATTGAATTCTATATTGCACAAACTTTGTCTTACATTGTTGGTCATGAGACATATATTGTTGATCCTTGCATAGTGTTGGTGCATTGCGTGTTGACACCATTGTTGATACCTATTGTTGCACAAACTTTTATTTGCATTGTTGGTCATGAGATATATATTGTTGGTCCGTGCAGAGTGTTTGTGAATTGCGTGTTGATATCATTGTTGATACCTACTGTTGCAAAAAATTTGTCTTGCATTGTTGGTCATGAGATATTTCTCATTAATATGCCCTGCCATAACCAAGAATATCGATTTTTTATAAATAATTATTATTTTTTCGAAATCTGAGTTAGACAGTGACCTTCCTCATGCTTTAAAGGTCATGTATGCGAAATTTTATCAAGATCGGAATAAAATTGTAGATTTGTATAAAAAACAAACAAACCCACAAACAAACAAATATCCTTCTTTATATAGATAGATAGATTAATATTGATAACAACAAAACCTCCGGATAAATATCTGATCTGGTCGGACTGTGAGAGTGTGCTACTTGCCATTAAATCCAAAAAAAATTTGGTCCCATAAAGATCTACTAGGATAAACCCTTTCATTGATACTTTCATTAACAATATAAAATTACTCATTAATATTCGTATGGATCCCTATCCACTTAAATTTAAATAGCTAGCTCTCTAAACTTCATTTTGGTCTTAAATGAAAGATATCTTAGTCTGTTGATTTGTCAATTAAAAACTGCGTAGAGATATGTACAGACAGAAACAACAAAACAACAAAAGCCAGAAACTGTGGACACGAGTATACTAATTAAAGGAATACTGAAAACACTAATCCACATGATAATTTTTATCCCTAAAATTTTTAACACTAAAAATTATGTGGATTAGTGTTTTCAGTGTTCCTTTAATTAGTATAAAGAATAATAATTGGATGTTCTATGAGGATTTTTATACACGCCATACCTCAGATGTTTAAATTATTGATGAAAAAATCATGATGATTATTTTTCATCAATAATTTAATTAGTATGTCTTTATGTACATCCCCAAAAATTGGCTTCTGTGCAACGTTGTCTATTTTTAAGCTGCTCTAGTATTCTATTGGTTGTTCTGGCGATTATTTTTTATTTATTTTTTTTAATTAAAGAGATGGAGGTTAATAATACCAGGTAACCATAAAATTTCTGGTCGTTTTATGTTGCCATAAAAGGAAGTGATAGAAGATATGCATTAAGTATACAGTGTGGTCCAAAATCTGTCAGGAGGGAGCAGGAAGGTTAGCCTGTATAAATAGAGGGCTGTTGGGCATTCACATCAATCACATCTCCTGCAGAAGTGAAGACAAAAGGAGGTATCGAAGGAGATGGTTAGGTGTTGTTTGCTTTATGACTTCAAGGTGGGCTTGTCAGCAGCAGCATCATGTCGCCAAATGTGTCTTGCGTTTGGAGATGATGTTGTGAATGAACGCACCGCAAGGCATTGGTTCCAGAAATTCAAGTCGGGAGAATTTGCTATTTCTGATGACCCCCGCAGTGGTCGACCACAAGCCTTAGATGACCAGGCACTGAAAACAGCCATAGAGAACAGCAGTTTATTATATGGTGAATTTGCCAGACGGTATCAGGTTTATGATGAAACAGTTACACGTCACCTACACAGCCTAGGAAAGACGTACAAGTTGGGCAAATGGGTATCCCACACATTATTAGAATCCAACAAGAATCAACGACTGACAGCCTGCATGTCGTCGCTTTTTCGACATCGTAACGCACCCATATTTAATGGAATATTTACCAGCGACGAAAAGTGGGTACTTTATGATACCCCTAAGCGTTCCCGGGACACCGTGCCTCACACTTCAAAACCACCCCTCCACCCATGCAAGATCATCCTTTTATGTATGGTGGACTAGACCCCAAATGGTTCACTATGAGCTGCTATCAACTGGCCAAACTATCACTGGGGACCTGTACTTCCAACAGTTGGTACGTGTGTAACAGGCATTGCAGCAGAAGGAGCCAGCATTGGTGAATCGCAAAGGGGTACTACTCTTCATTCATGACAATGCCCGGCCACATGTGGCGCGGGTGGCCAGGGAAACCATAGAGCGGCTTCGCTGGAAATTTTGTGTCATCCACCTTACTCACCAGATCTTGCTCCAACGGATTATCACCTTTTCCATTCTCTGGACAACCGTCTTCATGGAAAATCCTACACCAATGATCTGCGAAAGGCACTCATGCACTTCTTTGATTCCAAGACCGGCAAGTTTTACAGCCAGGGAATTGATCAATTGGAGACACGTTGGCAGAAGGTGCTACTTTTTGTGTACATCATTTTGTTTTCCGGAATTAAAAACGACAAGATTTTTTGTGGTTACATAGTAAGTTGGGTCCTTTGCCGTCAAATTTTGACGGGATCCATCTAGTAGCTGATAAACTTGCAAATTGGGCCAGAACATCAAAAAGTTCTATCAAAACAATTCCCCTAGAACTGTGCACTCTAAAGGCCTATATTAAGAAAAGAAACATGCAACATTGGAATAGAGAATGGAAAACAGACAAATGTGGTCAACAATACAAGAAATCATTATCAAATTTAGGACGATTTTCACCTAAATGGTTGTCGTGCCAAGAAAAAAACAATAATTTTTAGACTTCGCAGCGGACACCTTCCACTGAAATCATTTCTCTGTCGTTTAAATCTCGCACCGTCAAAGAAGTCTTCATTTGGGAAACCGGAAACGGTGGAACATATAATCCTTGAATGCGAAAATTATAAACAGCAAAGAGCGAGACTGGAAAAAGAACCATACACTCAAAAAATCCCTCTCAACCTGAATACCACTTTCCCGAGGCCTATACCCGTCTGCTTGTATAATGTCTATAATTTTTAAGTAACGCACTGTAAAATATAAAACTTCAAGTTCTTAGGCCTTTTTATTATTCAAATGTTAGAGCTTATTTGTGATTGGTTTCAGGGCCCCTGTGGAGACCTAAGAGCCTTATACCAGTTATATTAGCTAAATTTTTTAGTAAACTACTATAAGTATACAAATTTTCAGATTTCTAAGCCTTTTCGTTCAAACATTATAGCTGTGTTCGTGTTTAGGGCCCCCGCCAGGTTCCCAGAGGACGATATAAGTTTTAGTGTAGAAGAGCTAATATTTTAATAACACACCATAAATATGCAAGAATTCAGATTTCAGGAATTCCGGTTCAAAAGTTATACCTTGATTTGTGACCGTGGACTCATGGCCCTTGTGGAGACCCAAGAGCCTTATACCAGTTTTTAGTGAATATTAGCTAAATTTTTAAGTAATTTTCTATAATTAAACAAAATTTCAGATTTCTAGACCTTTTCTGGCGGCTCTTGTAGCTTTGCTTGTGTTTGGGGCCTGTGGGACTGTGCTGGGGCCAATATATCATTTTTTTGTATATTTGCAATATTTTTTTTGTACACTATGAATATACAAAAGTGCAGATTCCTAGGCTTTTCCGTTCATATGTTATAGCTTCAATTATATTTGGTGCCTCGAGGCCCCTGGCGGGGTTCTAGAGGCTTATATCAGCTTCTTTCTATATTGGCTTTATTTTTAATACCAAACTAAAAATATACAAAATTTCAGGTTCCTAGGTCGTTCCGTTCAAAAGTTACAGCTTCAATTATATTTGGAGCCTCAGAACCTCCGGCGGGGCCCTAGAGGCTTATATCACTTGTCTTGTATATTGGTTTTATTTTTTTAGAATTGCACTATAAATTTATGAACTTTCAGGATTTTTGCCCTCTTTGTTCAAAAGATAAAAAAAGGAACCATGAAATTCATACAAGTGGGCCATGAGGGCCCAGGGCCACCCTTGAGGATTCGATATATTTTTCGCACCGTCCTCTGTATAGGGCCTACTTGTGTAGAAAATGTCAAGCCTCTAGGTCAATCCTTTCAAAAGTTATGGCATCAAAATGTTACGAACAGTAGCGGGAGGATTCGCTATACATGTACTTCAAATAGAGTTCTTTAAATTCTGACGTCAAACAGTCAAACCCTGACGTCACAAAATGAAGTAGACGTTGAAATGAAGTCAGTTGGGGAAACCACAAAAACACATGGTTTGGTCTACCCTAGAGGATTCGCTATATTTTTCGCTCCGGTCTCTGTATAGGTCCTACGTGTGTAGAAAATTTCAATCTTCTAGGTCAATCCTTTCAAAAGTTTTGGCGTGTGACCTACATGTTACATACATCTGTACCGTCGTTAATAGGGTTTTAGATGATGCTGAATCCCTAAAAATGGTCACAGCTAAAGCTCCTTCTTGGCATTGTTTACAAGATTTTGTTAGGAGCTTTAGCACGCTTGGTCTGTACGTTTATTCGGCCGCAAGTATAAACGGATCAACTTTTTCAAATTCTATTTTTAGAAATATGCTTCGAGGTCCCCTAACTCTTTAAGTAACCGTCGAAGGGACTTCCGCGGAGAGCGCTGCAGGAAAACTTGAATTTTCTCCAGAAACGTGGTCGTCACCACAGTTTGTCGAGCACATTTAGGTTTAGTATACATACAGCCTGTCTCGCAAAACAGGTATACAAGTTCATACACAGTTGTTTTCATTGGTACAGTATAGGAGCATCAGTGTATAGGTACTCTCACGTTGCGCAGCGGATTTGCTAAAGTCACACACAACCATCACAAGCAGAAATACTTGAATATAACTTATGATTTTGCAGTAAATACGTCTTAAACTTGGAGTTCGGGGACTTTCGATTCGCCTTGTATATTTGTTCGGCTTCCATCTTTTTAGCCCGAGAGCATTGGATCAATTTTTTCCCTTCCTTCTTCGTATTTTCTTGGAAACGAACAAAACTACATCCTTGTTTAAATATCCTTTGGTCTTCCTATGCCACGCAGCTTTTAACCATTAACTAATTTGAATGAGGTAGCGGTTTGAGTAAAAAATTTGATGGGCGTACATAGTGTCCATGGGATTTCGATTTCTAAAAAATAAAAATTAGTACTAAAAGTCGCCACCAATAAAATTTCGGCGCTGCAAAAGTGTATTAGTTAAAGCTCTAGATTAAGAAAGTACGGCAAACCTTTTCCGCGCCGCCCGCAGCTGCTGATTGGTAGAACGGCTGTCACGTGAGTTTGTCAGCCATTGTTGGCCCAAACGCAGCGATAGATACCATTGAAATGCATGTGGAAGATGCAATTTAGATTAAATTTTTAACGAAATATTCGTTGATTGATCCTAAATTTGAATCCGAATAAGCAAAATTTCAGAATCCTTCAATCTATGCTCCTTGGAGGTTAATAAATGCATTAAAGACGCATTTTAGAGGAAGCGTAACTCACTTTGTAGGGCCATTTGGGCCAACAATGGCGGATTTGGTAGCAGACGACAAAGTTTGCCGTACTTTCTTAATCTAGAGCTTTAGTATTAGTGTGAATACTGAATGATTAAATGCCAAACGACACAACACACATCAATTTTATTAACAACAAATGATTGTACGAGGGGAGTTCAATAAGTAATGCAACACACTTTTTTTCTCGCCCAATTTTGATTGAAAAGACTGGCCATTTCTTGTGGAACATTTTCAAACATTTCCGCTTCGTCTCGTAAAGTTTCATTGACGTCCGATATGTGACAGCGCTATAGTGAGCTGTTAAAGTGAGGTTCAACAGCTCGTGATGTTCAAGAACTTCATACGAACCACGACATTTTACACGGCGCCTCGCAACATATCAGAATTAATATGTTCTTGATAAACAACACCTTTAAGAAATCCCACAACCATAAGTCACAAGGATTGAGATCGGGCGACCTCGGTGACCATACCTAGGAAATGCACGGCTAATGACTCTGATGTCAGAGAAATGTTGCCGCAACACACGCTGTACCTTAAATCCAATGTGGAGTGGTGCACCATCCTGCATGAATGTTGTCGAATCGAGACATTCTCGTTGCTGCAGTTTTGGACCACGAAGTTCTGTAGCATATCGGCACACCTGTCAGCAGTAACTAGTCCATTTGCACGATTTTCCTCGTAAAAGAAAGGACCGATGATAAAAGATCCTGTAAAGCCACAACACACTGTGACTTTTAGAGTAGAGAGACTTCAGCACACATGCATGCGGATTATTCTCACCCCAAATGCGGCAGTTGAGTGTGTTAATACCACGGTCCAAATGAATGTGTGCTTCGTCACTGCCACGGCATGTACCATCAAATTGCATGCGTGCTAAGAATCTCAATGAAAAATCCAATCGGGTGACCGCATCGCCAGGGAGCAATTCTACAACATAAGAGACTATATACAGGTAAAACTTCAACATCTGATGCAGAATCTTCCGCACCGTTGAGTATGGGATCTGCGTCCACCGCGATACTGCTCAACCACGGCTGGTACCCTGCACAATCGCCATCTTCTGTTCGACAACAGGGGTTGCAACTTCTTCAACTTGTTGCTGGCTAAACGCTTTGCGTCCCGGCCTGGTAGCCTGCTAGAGTTTTCCTATAGTTTCAAATTGTTGAATCATGTTTCGTAAGTTTGTTATGCTCATCGGTCCTTTTCGCAACTTCTTTAACCGCCGAAATTCACAAAGGGCAGCATTGGTCTTCTCGTTCTGCTAAAAATACAGCTTGAGTAACAAAGCACGCGTAAGGTAAGAGCCATCGAAAGGCAGTCGGCCTCAGAATGATGAGAATTCTCCCAGCATTTCCTTTTATACTCAAGGTCGCTACAACGAGTTTATGCAAATTAATGCATTGTATTCGGTAAACAGCACCAAAATTTTATTGGTGGAGACTTTTGATATGTTTTATATCCAGGGGAAAGTTTTTTCGTTTTTGCAAATATTACAATTGGCGCTCATATTAATGCATAAATGAATTTTATAGTCATCGAAATATCCTCCATTATCAACGACCTTCTCCCAACGAGATACTAAACCATAAATTCCATTTTTATAAAAGTACGAATTTTAGTTGAAAAAAACACCCAGTTCATGTTTTAGCTCTTCTTCTGTCTTGAAGCACTTGTTTCTCAAATGGTTATCGAGAGATCGGAAAAAGTGATGACGTGTAGGAGAAATATCCAGAGAGTACGGTGGATGAGGTAACACTTCTCAGGCAAGTTTGTTTATTGTCTGATGGGTCAGCTTTGCTGTATGCGGACGTGCGTCGTCATGAAGAAAAACAACACTCTTACGTTCGCAAGAGCAGGCTGTTTTTGCTTGATTTTTTCATGTGTACGTTGAAACTGACCAACGTACACGTCTGCTGTGATAGTTTCTCCTGTTCGCAAGAGCACATAATGGACTATACCAGCTGTTGTCCACCAATCACCCAGGAGAATCTTCAAGAAGCTCATCACCAGTTATAAATTTTTTGAACCAATTCTGTGCCGTCCGGTCAGTGACAGAATAATCAATGTTACAAATGTTACGAGGAGCCTCCGCTGCTTTATGGCCAAGTTTAAATTATATAACAGGCAGGCTTGAATTATTGGTGATGTAGGTGCCATTTTCGACGTTTTTTCAAAATAAAATTGAATGTTTTCACTTAGGCAAGTAAATGCAAGAGAACGACCAATCAGTTCTCTTTAATGAATAAAAAATTTGCATTATTCAAATCATCCTACGAGAGGATTGTAACCATTCAAAAAGTAAGGATGAAGAAACGAAAAAACTTTTCCCTGGGTATGAAATTTTTTTTTAGAAATCGAAATCCCGTGGCCCATCAAATTTGGTTACGTTTCGTCCATTACTTTACTCGCTAGAGGGCTCTGGATACCTCACGGTATTTATTAACCACCTGTATGTAGAAATAGAAGAAGTAATACATGATAGAGAGCTAGATGCCATTATCAGTAATAATATAAACAGAAAAAATATTGAGACAATATATGGGATGGGTTAAGGATAGGATGTGTTCTCGTGGGCGGGTTTAGGGCTTAGCGAACGAGAGGTAACAATGATGGGATGGTAACTGTAGAAGTCATTGGTGCGCAAGCAGGAGGGGAAAATTGAGGAATTGATATAGGTAAAGAGTTAAAGGCTATGAAAATGTTGGACAAAGAAGACGATATACCGGATGTTTACGAACTGTATATTTTTAGAGATGATAGAGGACTTTCTTTTGAATATATAAGGTATGCTCAAAAGAAAAGCAGACTACGGTTATATTTATTTAATCTAATATTTTAATTACAGAATATTTAACGTACTTTTAAACCGTAGCATGACGCCTACACATAATTGGCTTTGATAATGATGCACTGATCTCAGAGCGTAAGAAGAGAATGATGCCTTCAGTGTTGAAACTCCTGGGTTGCAATACGGATTCTTTTCCCACGGTATTCTGCACTTCATTGTCGCAGGTGAACCGATGACCTGTCAGTGATTTTTTAAGGGGCCGAAAATATGGGGAGATGTCGGGCTGTACGGAGGATGTTTGAGGACTTCCCATCGAAATGTTTCCAGCGGGTGGAGGGTCTTCTTGGACACAAATGGCTTAGCGTTGTCCTGGAGCAACACTTTCCATTTCGACTCTCTGCGCTTGTTTTCGATGGCCCGTTCCGGCTTCAGCAACGTGTTGCAGTACCCTTCAGCGTTAACTGTTTCACTCCGTTTTAGCCAATAGAGGAGTATGGGCCCTTCTTTGTCGAAAAAGAAACTGAGCATTATTTTTCCGGCCTTCGTGGCAGAGTAAGCTGTTTTCTCCTTTTCATTTGGGCACACAATATATTTTGCAAATAAACTGGAGGTCGCAAATGAATTCTTTATACACAAATAAATTATCAAATATCAGAATTGTTATACAGGATGATTAAAATATAAGCTATACGAGGGGCATTCAAATTTTACCTGTATTTTTTTATTTTTTATAAAATCAGTAAACTACAAAAAATACACACACCAGCTATTTCTCAAAGATTCTCCTTGCTTCTCTACACATTTCTTCTCTTCATTCTGTAGAAATCTTCAGACTGGTGTCGAAACCAAGTCAGGTGAGCCTTTTTCACTTCCTGAATGGAACCGAACCTCTGCCCTCCCAAGAGCTCTTTCAATGGTCCAAAAAAGTGATCGTCGCAAGAGGCGAGATCCGGGCTCTATGGATGACGTGGTAAGATGTCCCATTCTCTCCCAGAATACAGTCGCCATCACTTTCGTTGCCGACGGTGTCATCTTGAATTTCTTGGGTCGTGGTGAGTCAGTGTGTGGCCACTCCATGTTCTCACGCTTGCTTTCAGGGGTATTGATGATGACTCCATGTCTCATCGGCGGTCACAACACGCCTTAGAATGCTGTCACCTACCTTGTCATATCGCAGCAGCAGCATGGAATAGATTTTCACCCGGAGAGTGCTTAGGGATCCATCTAGCAGATTTTTTTGAATTTCAGCTTATTGTAGATGATGGTCTCCACACTGCCAATGCTGATGTTCAGAATCGAAGCCAATTCTCGGACATGAATCCGCCTGTTGTCCCTTATCAGCTAATTTGTTCGTGCGATGATACCATCATCGGCAGCAGTTGCTGGTCTTGTCTTATGAGGTTCATTGCCGGTGGATTCTCGCCCTCCTTCAAACTTTTGGCACCAAGCGAAGACGAATGATCGAGACAAACATGACTCGGTGAACTGTCTTTGAAGTCTCTGGTGAATTTCAGATGCTTTCACACCTTTGTTGTGGAGAAAGTTGCTGATTATTCGTTGTTCCACTTTGGTCGACACATCGCTGTCCGCCATTTTGTTTAAACAAACAATCGGTTGTCGTGGCAACCGGATGAGTGGTGCTGTATTTGCATGACAGGCGGTAGTTGCATCCCAACAATGAAGGTTTATATTTTTACAACAATGAAATTTACAAAAAATAACGTCCAGGTCAAATTTGACGCCCCTCGTACTATTCAGACCCCTGTAGAACCCGTTGAACGGATTTTGATGAACTTGGAATATACAGTCCTCATCCGATAAGTTAAACCTTGACCTTGAAGGGAAGAAATTTATTCCATTGCTAAAATGGGAGGCAAGAGGATGAAAAAAAATTTGATGTAGTACTAGTACTTCCCTGCACTACATCAGAGTTTTTTTTTTTATCTCCCCCCCCATTTTAGCAAAAGAATAAATTTCTTCCCTTCAAGGTCGAGGTTTAATTTATCGGATGAGGACTGTACGTTGTATAGATCATGGGGAAGAGATTTTTTTGCAATTACAAATTAGTTCAAATTTCGGCCACTAGGTGGCGCTTATCATCAAGAAAGGCTTTAAAATGCTTAAAAACTTTTGAAAAATGCTTTAAAATGCCATTAATCAGCTATAAAATCATTCTTCACCATGGTTTTACAAAAGAAAGATCGAGATTTACCGGTCCACTTGTTTATCAGAACTGCAATAATAGTTCTGCTGCATTGCACGAATTTTGACGCTTGAAAGACTTGCGAAAGGGACCATTAAAAGTGATGGTTTGAAAAAGATGATTACTAAATTTGAGAGACTGGGTAATTGGGTGTATTGAGAGAATTACAAATGATTATGTGGAAGAAGTCGTTGTTACTGTGGTTGAAAAAACATTCGGTTTCCAATAATCTCTCTTAAGTGCTCGAGCAGTGTCACGTGAGTTGTCTCTCCCTTGATCTACGGTGCCTTTTTAAGAGTTATCCACACAAATTCCACGTGATGTAAAAGCTGTTCCCTCAGCGTACTGATTTTGTTTGCCGGTTTTTGGCCAGAATATCCGTTGTCAATTCATGGCCTTGGTACATTTTGTGGTCAGACTAGGCGCATTTTACCTTAGATGGAGCAGTGAATATTCAGAAATGTCGCATCTGGACTACTGCAAGTCCTAATGTTCTGCATGAACAGCCTCTGCATCCTGATTTCATTACTGAATTGTGTAGTTTTACTGCTAATTTCATTCTTGGCCCCTTTCTCTTTGAGGAGAACACTCATCAGGATCCTAAAAAATGTTCAATCATGGGTGCCCGTTACAGCGAACTTGATGGCAGCAGCAAATTAGTCCTGCTTAGAAGAACGAGAATGTATAGAGACTATTGACTTCATGCAAGTTGGTGCAAAACACCCGATACTGCCCGACAAGTGAAGTGCTCACTTTGGAAATGATCGGGTAATTTCGAGAAGTTTTCCGACTGCCTTTCCACCTCCTTCTGCTTGAATCTATGTGACTGCTGGTTGTGAGGATTCCTGAAAGATCGTGTCTATGGAGGCAGCATACAGATTCTGCCTAAACTGAAACCCAGCATAACAAAATATGTATAAAAATAAGATCTTTACTACTCCTAAGAGTTCATAAACAATCTATACACTGAAGACCCAAAACATTAACACCACCTACTCAATAACGCGTTGCGCCACCTTTGGCCTGCAAAACAGCTGCAACCCTCCTTGGCATGGATGCCCAAGTTCTTGATAGATGACTGGAGACAGGTTGTACCAAATGTCTAAGCAGCGGTCACGCAAAGTCGAGATATTCCGACATGGTGATGTTTGAGCTCTGAGCTTCCGCACCGTGACATCCCAAATGTGCTCTATCGGATTAAGATCCGGCGAGTTAGGTGACTAGGACATTAATTGGAATTCATCCTTATGCTCCTCGACCCACTCCAACAAAATTCGAGACTTGTAACATGAGGCGTTGTCCTGCTAGAAGATTCCATTTCCAGCTGGGAAGACAGACGCCATGTAAGTGTGCAAGTGGTCCGCAGTGATGTTCAGATAGTCCGCAGCTTTCATGGTCCGTTCTACCACGACTACAGGCCCCAGAGCCGCCCATGAGAACGTTCCCCAAAGCATAATACCGCCACCACCAGCCTGTGTATGGCCTGCTGTACAGGGAGGGGGGTGGAGCAACTGTTCGCCTGGAAATCGGCGTACCCTGACACGACCATCCGACCAGGCAACTCTCTTACACTTATCCATGGTCCAGTCTCGATGTTCCCGGGCCCACTGTAGGCGTAGTTGACATCGACGCTTGGTCAACAGAGGCACAAGAGTGGGACTTCCGTTGCGCAGTCCCATATCCAACTGTGTCCGCTTAACTGTGTGTTCCGAAACATTTGCACTTGGACCTGCATTGTATTGGGCTGTCAACTGAGCCACTGTCTGGCGCCGATTTTGCTTTACAAGCGGAATGGTCTCCGACGTCCTTTTTCTTTGATGACGCGTGGGCGTCTAAGGCTGGTTTCACCGTCATTTATCCACTTTGCATAAATACAAAAATTGGCAGATCGTGTGCAGTTTCGGAGATAGTCGTTCGGAGTCTTCGGGTTCCCTCTATCAAATTCGCTTAGATCAGCAGCCTTACCCATTACTCGCAAAATTAAGTGCAGTTCTTCGTTACTTGATAATCTGTTGTTGCAATTCGCACTTTGCTCTCGATGTCTTGAAGCAAAACTTGGGTATTCATCACTTGGTGTAGCCTAGGCTTTAATTCGCCGTTAATTCTGTTGACATGCTTGGAACTTCGATGGCAACCTGCGAACTTCGATGACCAGTAGGTCACTCACCATTTGACCAATTGCTGACGAAACCCATACAGCGCCGGAGCGAAGAAACAGCTTTCTCTACGGCCTTTTCACTGTTTCTCAATAGTCTGCTAACTCTCCATTATCTCCAGTTACTGCTCATTTTTAAAGGTTTTTTAATGAAAATGTTAGCCCGAAAAATCATTTCCAAGAAAAGCCCGAACAAAAGGGATTCTATGCATTGTTACAAATTAAATTTTTTGTTTCATAATTCGCAGAGTTGGGTTGAAATCTTCATTACATTCCTTCATGAACCTTATTTATATTGCACAAACTTTGCCTTGCATTGTTGGTCATTAGATACTGTTGGTTCGACGGACCTGTTGTTTCACAAACTTTGCCTTGCATTAATGATCATGAGAAGATACCTCTTATTAGTATGCCCTGCCATCATAATGAATATCGAAATATAGCTGCTCCTACATTGGTGCACGTCCTGGAAGACTCGTCATGAGCCAATCCGATGACAGAGTGCACCTTGAATGCACCGTATGTTCTTGTTGTCTCGGAAGCTTCTTCTGAAGCATTGTTACTGGGGACAGAGGGATTCTCGAGATCGACACCGTGAGTCCCTTTCAGCTAATGAAAACTTCGGACCTCCTTCTTAGCTGTTCTGTTCAGAGTTGTGTCCACATTTTTCAAGGGACCCTGTGTACTCCAGGAAAACATTCCCCACACAATTATTCCATCGCCACCAGCCTGAAGAGCTGTCATTTGGCAGAAGGGGTCTATGAAATCGTGCTGTTTGCGCCGTAATCTGATCCTGCCATCTGCATGATGGAGCAGGGAACGAGATTCATCGGACCAGGCTATTTTTTTCCATTCCTCAGTTGACCAACTACGTCGTTCCTGGGCCCACAACAGGCGCCTTTTCCTGTTCTGTGATACCAAAGGCACTCTTGATGGTTTCCTCCTGCTAAAACCATTCTTTGCAAAGTCCGTCTTGGATTTGCTTTGTGAGGTACCTGCATTGAATTCAGCTGTAATTTGTCGTGTTGTTACCCTTCTGTTGCTGCGGACTAGGCGTGCTACTCGCCTTTCACCTCTCTCGAACACCACCTTTTTCGACTAGAATAGTCCTTATCGCTTGAAGTTTTTTTCTCAACTGTCAGTCTCTAAACACCCGAGATACTGTTGGGCGAGAAAATCCTAAAAGAGTCGTCATTTGAGAGATGCTGGCAGCAGCTCTTCTTGCACCGACGATCATCCCTATTTCAAACTCTCTTAAATCTTTCATCTTACCCATTTTCACATTAACTTCAGTGATAATTACGTCGTCCGAAGCTGATCGTTCCTTATATAAGCAGCTCTGCGTTACCATGTCACTTTCGGACAGGAATATCTCTAATTTTTTGGCCACTAAGTGTATATCGTATCCTCATGTTAAAGAATAGGAGAGTTACATATGACGACTGCCTAGACGCAGATGATCAAATTCTGCAGATATCATTTGCTTCCGGCGATTAAACAATTGTTTTGTAATTACGCAATCCTCTTTTCCTAGTAATAAATTTTCTGAAAATATTCTGTATTACTTCTTTTAAGGTATTTAATAGTTTTATTATTTAACATATAATGACATTGTCATTAAACATATCTTACCTAATAGTATTAAGATTACCAGATATTTTATTTCGTGAATATTATGGGGGGAGAGATTGTGTAAATGTAATAAATATCCTAGTTAATACATATAAAATTGAATATTATTCAGTATTATAATAATAACTATCATTCTGTACAATATATTAGATAACGAGCGTAGTAAGCGAAGTGTGCTAAGCACTATTCATACACTACTCATGTAAATCGTTGTAGTTGAACAACCCTCCTGCTGAACCCTCCTCATCGTAGTTGAACTACTCTTATACCGTAAATCGAAATATCATCCTAATTTGCATGGTGATACCCTGCTGAGTGTCGTAAGGTACAACAAGTCAAAATGAGTTTACATTGAAGTATAATTACCGAAAAAAGCCTTATCTCCATAGAGTTACATTGTAAATGATCACCGAAACCGAACCGAGTAATCATCGAAACCGTATCTGCATAGACTTACACTGAACGGCCAATTTATTACAGACAGCTCTTACGGAAAACTGCCTCCCAGTGATATCCAAACAATGGAACAGGCCAAAACGGTGTATAAAAGGGATGCATTGGATCACAAGTTGCAGTCAGCAGCAAAGTGGACTGAATATGGGTAAATCCAAGGATTTGACCGACTTTGAACGAGACATGATCATTGGAGCTCGACGGGCGCAGTTGACCATTTCGCAAACCGCGAACCTCCTCAGGTTTTCCCGTGCAACAGTGTCAAGGAAAAACAACCTCCAGCAAATACAACTCCTGAGGAAAAAGGGCCGTGGATGAACGAGGCCAACGGCGACTGGCACGAATCATCCACAGCAGCAGGACGGGAACAGCTCAACAAATTGCAGCGCAGTTCAATGAGGGACATCCCAACCCATTTCGGAGCACATGGCGAAGTACGAGTACCGTCGCTGTAACCGCAAAATAGGAAAGCGCGCCTGCTATGGGCACACAGGCATTACCACTGGACACTGGAATAGTGAAAGAAGGTCGCCTGGTCCGACGAATCGTGGTTCCTACTTCAACATGCGGATGGCAGACTGCGCATCTGGCGCAGACAGTACCAGGTTGGTTGGTTGGTTTATTAGAAATTATGGCGTCGACTACTGAGGTCATTTTGCGCCTTTTACACAAATCATATCTGTACGCAGCCCGGGACAAACACTAACATCCATGCCCACGGCGGGATTCGAACCCACGACCAGGCGGATTCGAGAACTAGAATGCCTGCGCCCTAGCCCTCTCGGCCACCTGGCCGGCGACAGTACCAGGCCATGGACACATCCTGTCAGCAGACAACCGTACAGGCGGGTGGAGGAGGTCTGGGGCATCTTCTCTTGGGACACACTGGGTCCTCTGATATCCGTAACACATCCCTTAATGCGACACACTACCTGAACATTTTTGCCGATCAGGTCCACCCGTTCATGGCTGTGTTCCCTGGTGGTGACGGACAGTTTCAGGAGGACAATGCTCCCTGTTACCGTGCTCGAATGGTCTTGGACTGGTTCGAGGAACATGACGCGGACTTCCACATGCTTCAGTGGCCAGCTCGGTCGCCCGATCTCAACCCGGTCGAGCATTTATGGGATGAAGTGGAGAGAACCATCCGACGCCTTTCCACAGTACCGTCCAACCTGCACCAATTACGGAACGCTGTGATGTCAGCCTGGGCTGCTAATCCTCCGGAACGGTTTCAACATCTTGTTGAATCCATGCCAGCAGGTATTCAGGCAGTTCTCGCCGCTAAAGGAGGCGCAACACACTATTAGTGAGGTGTCTCTAATAAATTGGTCGTTCAGTGTAAAAAGATTCTCGCAAAAGATATCAGGAAGATGATTAAAAAGCAGTAATATTGAATTTTAGTGTTTCCAATAGCGCAGCTTATAAATCTATAAGTAGAATTCTTGTGAAAAAGTAGTGCTGAACTTTTTCATAGTACAGAGCTCCTAAGCATTGACGTCTTTGGCCGCCGTCTTCATACGTTCATCGAAATAATTTATTTATAAATGTAAATTATTATCATCGGAAATAAATACAGTGTCACAATTATTGAGCTATATGAAAGAAAACATCAAATTTTCAAAAACTAATAAGTTCAAAAATTTTATTCAAATGATATTCAGGTTTAGTTTATGACATGTTCGATATGCTTGCCACCAATGGCTATGATGTGGCGTCGACGAAGAGCAAAATTCTGCAAAAATCGCTGAGATGTCGAGACATCGATGCTTTCGATGACCTCCTGAATGGCCATTTTGAGCTGAGCGATATTTTCGAGGTTATTTGCGTAAACTTTGTCTTTAATAATGCCTCACAAAAATGAGTCGCAAGGGTTGAGCTCAGGAAAATATGTGCGGCCAAGCGATTCCCATTCCAGTGGCCTTTGGGTACCCCAAAGCCAGAATGCTTTTCCAGAACTTCAAATACTTCATTGATCCGATGGGGTCGTGCTCCGTCCTGCATGAACCATATCTTTTCGAAATCTGGCTCACTTTGGATAATAGGGATGAGATCATTTTCTAAAATTTTCAACGAAAAATGAACAACAACAACAATACGATAGGCATATGCTCAAAAAATTCCAACATGCCTGCATTCGACCGCCAAATTTTAACTGAATCTCGCCAATTGTTCAAAAGTTATCAAGTTTTTTTTCATATAGCTCAATAATTGCCACTCTGTTTTCTCTTTATACTATTGTTAATATCCACAACAGGCTATTTGTTATTAATTTATTTCCGTTTAAGAAATAAGCAGCCCCAAAAAATCGCAAGCTATCTCTTATCTCATTATTATAAAGAAACGTTTTCATCTTTAAATGAAAAAAAATCAGCATTCGAGAACTTCAAAATCAATGTATATTGAGGAATGTACTCATTTGCGTCATTTTAAAAACGATTAGCCCTCCTCATTCAACTTAACAGATATGAGATGGGCTATATTAAAATTTAATATAGCTATAAAACTGTGATCAAAAGATTCCGGTACTCTTACACTGCAACCATGATTTGCACGAAAATTAATATGGTGTTTAGCCTCCCTTTGTATTTATAAAGGCCTCTATTCTCCGATGAAACTTTCCACCAGATTTTGTAAATAGCTTCAGTGATGATAATTTCAGTCACTGAAGTTGGGCGATTAGCCTAGTTCGAGTCGCCGCTCAATTTATCCCGCGGATTTTTAGTTATCGGGCTTCTTTGCAGCCCAGTCAATTCCTTCAATTCTTGTATTCTCAAACTATTCCTGCACACAAGTTGTTAAAAAGAGCACTGTCATGTTGGTACATGGTCCAATACCAAACAGTTACCACAGCAACCAATATCAAGGTAAGTTGCAGACGTCATAGAGAGAGTCATAACATGACCTTTTGAGAGAGTACCGAGTTACCAGCCAATGGTGGTACTTGAAGTGGTAGTTCTGAACTCTGTAGCAACTGTTTCAGTTACGACTTCCGAATGCATCGCGTCACATTTGCTAGCACTCAACGAAGTCTATCTTTCATTTTCTTTAACCTACCACTTCGCGGTTTCACTGATGTTGCTCATTTCTCTTGACAATGTTGTTACTTACAGTTGAACGACAGAATGCCAGAAATCTCACGTATAGGCTTGATGAATAATTGACATCCTAAGATGTTACCGCATTTGAAATTACTGATCTCTGTTGATCCACCCATAACCGCACAATAGGAATCGCAATGAATCCAATAAGACATTTTCTGTGTATATTGCTTTAGACATCATGGACGTACGCAGGTAACATTGTTTTGAAGGGGTGAGTGGAAAGTTTTGATCACATAACTTGATCGTTCCTGAGTGATAATTAAGCTTGTTCATTACGAATACAGGCCAAGAAAATTTAGTGCTCAAATGCTTGTTTAAAATGTTTCTAATAGCACATTGCAATAGGCTTGAATTATTTATAGAATATTTATATTTCCACAAATTAAATTAATTCAATAAACATTTAAGACGATAATTCATCTCATTTTTTTTTATAAATTCAGGATGTTGAAAGTTCAATTAATAAATATGTTTACAGAATTGTCGGGGATAATTTTTGCTTATCTCGTTTAAAAAACCTTGTCCATTACCATTTAACTATAAAATAATAATGAAGATCGTTTAAAATGAAACTTTTATTATTTTATGAATCTTATGAAGCCTTTTAGAAAACATTCTTGTTATAAATTTGTTCCAGTAATAAAGCAATTACTCAGAAGCTTCTCGACGACTTATTCCCTTTTTTTTTTGTTGGGTTTTTTTGTGGCTTATAAATTCTTGCCAGAAAATTGTTTAAAACAAAGTAATTCAAATGGGATGGAATTATAAAATATTAGCCAAAATTAAACGCACTCGTTAAAACATATAGTACGCAATAAAAATCTTCCCCTAAACCATTTTTTAAAAGGAATTGTTGGTAAAAAATAAATATTCTGTTCGCTAAAGAGAGGTTTTTGTGTAAAGAGATGAAGAAGTTTGTATGAAAATCGTCCGAGATAAAAGGTGTGCGCAACATTCTTCGGCATAAGCGTTTTCATTGCTTCCCTCCATTGTCGTCGTTGACTGCAAATGGACCGGGAATTTACGAGCGCCGCACCGACATTTCAGGCGCGACTTGTTTACGGGATTAGAAGCAGAAGCGGCTTCCATAACTGTCATTTAACTGCCTCCCCATGACACTGTAAATTTATCATTTTATTTCCTCTTAGCTTTCAAGGCGACGACGACGGCACAAGCGACGGCAACCGATCCCGATACTCGCGAAGAAGTGACGCCCTCTCTCACTGACGGCCAATTTTTACAGCAGCGACGGCTAAGAAAATGTCAAGCCTCCTCCTCCGGTCGGGTTCTTGTAAAATGAGAAGGGAAAAAAATTCAAAGGGCCGACTGTGTGTATGTGAATGTGTGCGCGCTGCTTTTCTCGTCTCGGCGCCGAGAATCGCGTTTCGGATAATGAGACGCTAATTAAGAGCGTCTCCGCTCCCACCTCGTTACAGCGAACCAGCGCCTTCTTCGGCTCGTCTCCTCCGCTATTTACTCGGCGCCCGTTTCTGTTTGGAGAGAGACAATTAGATTAAGGAGCTTTCTTGTAGCGCTTTATTTCTCTCTTTCTTTCATTCCCCAACCTCCCTCTTCAACTCCTACGAACATATTTTTTTTTCTCCCTCTCTCTTCCCTTTTAAGCTATGATTGGAAAAGACGCTATTTTTTTAAAGCTACTCCATTGTCGTCTGACTTCGTTGAAAAGAATAATAAACAACAACGATGATGAAATGACGTACAGAATTTTTGAAAAGCGAAAAAAAAAAAACAACCCTGACTAAAGTAGAATTTTTCAAAATATACATTGGAATTTGCAGGAAATCGAAAAGGAAATGCCGAGTTTCATTTTTTAAATTTCTTTTTAATCTTCCCTGTGTGTGTTTTGATGTCGCATTTTAGGAATCGGAAGGAAAAATTTATGACAGAATTGAAATAAGAGCGAAAATAGAATGAAATAAGTGAACTGAGAAAATGCAGCAACGAATAAACTCTTTCTTAGTTATCGTTGATTGTAGCCAAAAGTAATTTGCTACACAAGACTATCTTTCAAATACACATCTCATTAGACGACTTGCAGATAATTATTATTTTTTTATTATTGAATTAGATGAAAGAGTTTTTTTGATTGGATGGTGATAAAAAAGTCACATAAATGATTTCTATATAAAAATGAATTCAAAGTTCGTGTCAAAATGCTTAATAAAATTGGGCATCTAAAATTAATCTAAAAGTTAATTGGGCTGAATTATTAAGATGATTAGTTTGATTATTTAACAAAATTTGTACATATAATTGAAATAATAAAATTAATGGATACTTATGAAACATTTGAATCTACTGCTATATAAAACTAAAAATACGAGGGGCGATTGATAAATAAGGTCTCCATGGCTGTAACTTTTTTATTTGTTAACCGATTTTCAAAATTCTTTTTGTGTCTTATACTCACATTTGTCCTCTATGTAATGCACTATTCACTTTTCGACATAGTCCCCATCCCTTTCCACGCAATTCGCTAACGCGTGACTAGTTGGGTGAACCCGTCGGAGAGAAATTCCGGAATTGTTGTCGACACATGGATTGAATGGCAGCTTTGGACCCTCTTCTAGAGTACGATAACGTCCGCCCGCACCAGAGGCGTTGCAGCGCCTACAGTTCAAAGATGAAAAATTGCAGTTCAAAAATGAAAGACTTTGCACATTGCGACTTTCACCAATTCCCAAAGAAGAAAGAGCCCCTTAAGGGACATGAGTTGGTTCTGACGGCGAGGTAAACGCTGCCATTCAATCCTGGTGTCGACAACAACTCCGGAATTCCTCTACGACGGGTTCACCCAACTAGTCACGCGTTGGCGCAATGCTTGGAAAGGAATGGGGACTATGTCGAAAAGTGAATAGTGCATTACATAGAGGACAAATGTGAGTATAAGATACAAAAAGAATTTTGAAAATTGGTTAACAAATAAAAAAGTTACAGCCATGGAGACCTTATTTATCAATCGCCCCTCGTATATTTTTATTTATAAAGTATTGTTAATTTTGTATTGTTTTAATTTCTTTTTAAGATTATTTTTTAAAATTTTATTCTTATTAAACTGATCAAGTTTAATTTGTAATAATTTATTTAATATTTTAAATTTTATTTTATTTTTACCTCTGTATTTTTATTTTTAAATATTTTTAAATGTCTATAAAGCGATACAAGTTTTGTAAAAATTGATGGACATGACTGTAATCGAATAAAACATACCATTTGTTTAAATCATATAGCTCACCTAGACTACATATATTTCTTCGATTTATTACTTTAAAAAAAAAAATTGTCAAAATTCATTAGATAATCATGCCTGAAGCGACAATTATCTTTCTATTTTTATCTCAGAAGATGAAATTTAATGCTTCTATTTTAAAATTTTATTTCTTCTTTTGTTTTCAGCAGTCCTAAACCACAAATATTCAATCTTTAGTTAGCATTACCATGGATGAAGAATAACAGGATAACCGACTCCATAGGCGAGCCCAGCAAGTTCTCTTGTGGTGGCGCCATCTTGTTATTTCAGTGAAAAACTCACTTTCTTAGCTTAATCCAATGCTTCTTTTAATGCTCGTTTTATTGAGATAATTATTATTTTTTTTACAAAAATCTGATAAAATCAATTAGATGCTTGTTAGCTTCTGTAAAAGTGTATTAAAAATCACGTGGCTGAATTAAATTAGTTTAAAAAAATTATTACGTTAAATTGAAGATGATGTTGAAGATCTTAGACAAAAAGAAAATTTCTTTATTAAATGTATATAAAAATGATTTAAAGCTGAAAATAATTACAAAAACAGTAGTAACATTTCTCATAAAAATGCTTAAAAACTTTTTTTAATTTTTTGGAAATAATTACAAAAACAGTAACATTTATCATAAAAATATTTTAAAACCTTTTTAAATTTTTTACGATTTTAATGAGGCAAAAAATTATTTCAGGCATAACAATATTTTAACTGTTATCCTTTTCGATTAATGTTCTAAGATTGGAAAGATTAATTGCATTTACTTTTAAAATAAATTTAAATTGGAAAAAATAAGGAAAGTTACATATGCTTAAGTTTTTCGAGTTTTCGCTTATTTTTAGCACATTTTCTATATATAGAAATGTGCTTATGTGATCGGTTTGTCCAGCTGTCCGTCCGTCCGTCCGTCTGTAGACAATCCCACAATTCATTGCGTTGCATGTATTGAATTGCATGTATTGCAATCTCACAATTCATTCAATCATGTCTTGAATTGCTGGAAGAAACGAATTATCCTCGCATTTGGTAAAACGCGTGTTAAGAATATGGGTTTGGTTCTGCGCGTGCTCTAAACGGCTAAGGTCAAAAACCCTCACTGGTGAGAGAATGATGACGTAATTTCTCACTGGGCTAACCGTCTTTTTCTCGGTGAGGACGGTGAGACTAACCAGTTAGGCATAGCAGCACTAACTGGCGTTTCTGACCGCGGTAAAATGACGTCACAGTTTTCTCACCGGGATTTCTGACCGATCAAACGCTAACTCTTCTCACCGGTGAGAGTTTTTGACCTTAGCCAACGTTAATGAGATGGTGTGCGTGCAGGATGCACGTGTTTGACGATTATTAAAAGGGCAGTTCGGTCCCTAAATCAAGAGAATTTTTTTATTCCTAGGGAGCTTAGCATTTATTACGATAACTTGAAAACGAATTAACTTTTTCACAGTCTGTTTTCACCAATCCATTAAAATGGGACAGAGTACGCAGAAGTACGAACGTGAGATAGCAGGAATAAGTATGTGCTCTAATAGCACGTGCTTTAATGGTACCATTATGATACCCTCTTAAACATTTCCTATAACAAGATATGGCATGTAATATATCAAACAAATTGTCACAACATATCATGAACGAACATAAAAGAGTAACTAGTGATAGCAAGTATCGGTCTAATGGCACGTGTACGTGCAAGGATGTCTCATGAATGAATATAACGGTATATAGTGATGTCTGAATTGTTTAGTAGTACGTGTTTTAATGGTACCAAGTGGTACCATTGGAACTTTCAATGCTAAAATATGGCATGTAATATATCAAACGATCGTACTAACGTGCCATGAGTGAATATCACGAGAAAATAATGATAATGGTTAACAGTTTAGTAGCACGTACACTAATGGTGACCTATGGCATGATATGGTACCATTTGAACTTTCAATTCTAAACCATGGCATGTAATATATCAAACGACTCGTAACAACATGTAATGAGTGAATATCACGAGAAAATAATGATAATGGTTATTGGTTTAATAGCACGTGCCCTAATGGTGCCATATGATACCATATGGTACCATTGGAAGTTTCAATTCTAACACATGGCATGTAATATATCAAACGACTCGTAACAACATGTAATGAGTGAATATCACGAGAAAATAATGATAATGGTTATCGGTTTAATAGCACGTGCCCTAATGGTGCCATATGATACCATATGGTACCATTTGAACTTTCAATTCTAAACCATGGCATGTAATATATCAAACGACTCGTAACAACATGTAATGAGTGAATAGCATGAGAAAATAATGATAATTGTTATTGGTTTAGTAGCACGTGCCCTAATGGTGCACTATGAAACCAAATGGTACCATTGGAACTTTCAATGCTAAGATACGGCATGTAATATATCAAACGACTCGTAACAAGGTGCCATGAGTGAATATCACGAGAAAATAATGATAATGGTTATTGGTTTACTAGCATGTGCCCTAATAGTGCCCTATGAAACCATATGGTACCATTGGAACTTTCAATGCTAAGATATGGCATGTAATAGATCAAACGACTCGTAACAAGGTGCCATGAGTGAATATCACGAGAAAATAATGATAATGGTTATTGGTTTACTAGCACGTGCCCTAATGGTGCCCTATGAAACCATGGTACCATTGGAACTTTCAATGCTAAGATATGGAATGTAATATATCAAACGACTCGTAACAACATGTAATGAGTGAATATCATGAGAAAATAATAATAATGGTTATTGGTTTAATAGCATGTGCCCTAATGGTGCCATATGATACTATATAGTACCATTGGAAATTTTAATGCTAAGATATGGCATATAATATATCAAACAACTGGTAATAACCTGCCATGAGTGAATATCACCTGTAAATAATGATAATGGTTATTGGTTTACTAGCGCGTGCCCTAATGGTGCTCTATGATACCATATGGTACCATTGGAACTTTCAATGCTAAGATATGGCATGTAATATATCAAACAACTCGTTACAATGTGCCATGAGTGAATATCACGTGTAAATAATGATAATTGTATTGGCTTAGTAGCACGTGCCTTAAAGGTGCCACATTGTATCATTGGAATTTTAAATGTTAACATATGGCATGTAATATATCAAACAACTCGTAACAACGTGCTATGAGTGAATATAACGAGTAAATAATGATAGTGGCAATTGGTTTTGTAGCACGTGCCCTAATGGTACAATACAGAATTTATAGAACTTTTAATGCTAAGATATGGCGTGTAATATATCAACCGACTCCTTACGCGTTATTAGATCTTTTGTTATCCATAGCTTATTTGAATCAAGAGTATAGTACTCTTAGGCTTAATGGTATCTAAAACTCATTACTAATTAATTTAATAGGAGTTAATCGCTTGCTTCAATAAGACTTTAGTAATTTAATATGAAAATCTAATAGATGCTTACACATAACGCTTCAGCAATTGAGGCTCACTTCGTTTAACATTATGTGAGAATTCTTACAAATTAAAGAACTTTTATTTTTTTAAGTGTATGAGGAATAACTTCACTCTCCATTTACCTTTCATTCTTCAAGTTTATTCTTTTAAATTCTCTCTATATGTTAGCCTATTTAAATAGTAATTTACAATTTAGTTTTCATATTTATTTATTTACTCTCAAGTCTTTTAAAATGTTGGTTAATTCTATATATCCATGTACGATGCTATAACAAGAAAATGTGCTCCCTTTATCCGCTTTGGCGGTAAAATCATTCTTGTTTCACTTTTCTTGGTTATTTTGATTTATTAAACGATTCCTCAACTTTAGAGCATGATGAATTCTTATGTTAAAGAAAAGCTTAATATTTTTCTGAATGGTACTGTCGCAAACATCTGATAAAAATTTATAAACTTGATCATGAAAGAGATTGAACAATTTGCTTCCTATCTTTGATTGATAAATTAATTTGGGGAATTTTTCGTCAAAGCAAGCTGACATGTATTGGATAAATTTACTTAAGTTTGGAGTTGGCAAATGTAACCCCCCACATTCACTGCCTTCTATTTGCCCTGAGTTTTTGAGAACGGTGAACATTTCTTGATGAGAAGCCATTAATTTCTCTGTTTTCAACAAAGCTGTTGAGCATTTTAGACATTGGTGATTTTTTAAAACCTTGGCCCCAATATAGCCACTGATGTACGTTAAAATATTTTGTTCTTCTTCTGGAAACGAACTTGCTTCTTCCACATTCAGAGACATATTCTGATCAGCAACTATGGAATAATCATGTTTCTGCAATTGGTTCTTCATCGAATTAATAGATTCGCACTGCATCAACAAATGGTCATCGAAGTCATCAGCACAATTGAATCGGTCATTTCAAAAACCTCATAAGTCACTCAATTACAATTTTTCAGGAATCAATAAAAACTGTTTCATGCACAAACAAATGACTTTTAAAGAACTTTTTTATGCTTAATTTAGTATTTGAGTAGTAAAAAATTTAAATAGTGAATAACCTTCACAGTTTATTAATAAAAATAATGAAAAAAACCTGAAAAACTGTTCTTGACTTATGTTGTTTTAGCAAGAAATAAGGTTAGTGATGTATAATTTAATCAAAACAATCGTAGTAATCATATTTTTTATCGCTTATTATTGAAAATTACACTTAAAAATAACCTTATTAACATTTTATATGTATTAATTTGTCATTTTTTAATATCTTTAAGGTACATAGTCATATTCTCCATCATTCTCATCTGGATTATCTTCAACATTTGCAGTTGGCCAGCTAAAAATGTTGTTATAAAATGGTATATGCTCTTCCAGAATGCTATCCTGAACTTGCTTTAAATCGTCTAATTTTTTTTTATTGATGGGCACTTTTAAATCATAAGCCTTGGCTGATGGAAGCGAAACAGAAGTTGTAAGTTTTTTTATTAATAAGAATGAATGTTTAATCAATCCATCAATATATTCCTCGGCTATGATAGTACCTTTTCTATCTGAATCATACTGAAAACTCATGTATGTCGAAGATGCGAATGATTTTTTCTCTTCTTTTGGTACTTTTTTCCCATAAGATTCAGTTGACAAACATGTTTTTTTGTACAAATTTGGCCACCATTTCTTAAATTCCAAAACATCTTCAGTTTTTAGCTCTATGACTGTAAATGTTGAGCTGGAGTTCGAAACCAAATCAATGTATTCTCCTGGGACGTAGATACGATCATGCTTTCGAACATTTTTTTTTATGACTCCAAAATCACGGTCATTTGGTAAAAACGAATGACCACATATGGGAAAATACTGATACACTTTTTCAAATCTTTTAGAGTCAGTCAAAGCCAACATAAATCTCAACAATGTATTATTTTTATTTTGACCGTGGGCAGCCGTCGGAAAATAGATTTAAATACTTAATATCTGGTCCAATATTATTTTTTATATAATGCATCAACATTGAACAAACCTCATTGGCTCCCTTAACGCCATATTTGTGTATAGTTGCAGCCCCCTCAGCCCCCCCCCCCCGGGGGGGGCCCGGGAACAAGGCAAATTTAAAACGTCAAACTCAGTCATAAAACTACTCCCGCCATCTAGTAGTGCATGCAAAAACCTCTTAAGTCACTGACTAATGTTGTTTATGCAATGAACGTCTTTCAAACGGTATTATTTGAAGAGGAAGGAATGTATTGACTTACGTGCTTTTTACCCAGAATACGCAGTTCCCTTTAAGGAACTATTTTCAGCAAAAAAAGCATGTTGGAAAAAAATGTGACTTAAGAGGTTTTTGAAATGACCGATTCAATTTTTCCCTTTAGATGAGATCATCAAAGAAGAAGAACAAAGTTTTTTGTAGGCATGCCTAAATTCTTGTGCCATTGGATTTTCACGGGATCCTCCACAAAACCGTATTTTTGAAAAAAAGTGTTCCAAGCAATCCTGATTTAAACGATTGGTTAACAGAAAGGTAACCAACTTAGAATCATGTAAGTCTTGCCATAATTGCAAAATTGATGATATGGTCATTTTCCAAGCATTAATACTGGGTGGCTGGGATTTAACACCTTGGACTTTGGTATCCGAAAACAGGAAAAACATTTCTTCCAAAAAAGGTAAGTGGCTATTTCCGTCTTTGATGGGTCTTCTCAGTTCTTTTATGTCAGTAATGCTCGAGCTATTGAAGACATCGAATAATTTATCCATCTTTTCAACAAATGTTGAAGTGTTCATTGCATCTGGAGGCAATTTTTTAAGAAGAATATAAAACCACATCCCCATGGCCACGCTGTGGCTTAATAATTGCGATGCAAGTTTCACCTTCATCGCTGCAAATCGATTTACATGAACATGCCTCTCTGTTATTTTCGGGGCTGTTCTTAATTCTTTTTTCTGATCTTCAAAGAAAAAATGCAAAATGT
>JAHWFO010055737.1:93697-132617 GCA_023313115.1 Rhysida immarginata | reverse complement strand
AAGCAAATCACAATAAGATTATTACAACCCAATAATAATATTTATACCCTATTAAATTAAATTAAAATTTTTATTTGAAAGTTTGTTAATTAAATAATTTACTATAAAATTAAATTCATGACTTAAAATGTTATAAATGTGCGGAACTGAATGTATCATCTAGTTCATTTTCCACTAAAGAGGAAGCATTATCACAAATAGCAAAATTGTTATCTTGGATGACCTGACAGTTAAAAATTTACTATGTCAGCTAAAAACTATCTTAATCTTCCACCTAATACAAAATGCAACGAAATTTTTTATCTAAAGCAATTTGTAACATTTACTTTCTTATCTCTGTTCGGTACATAAACACAATCTTTTTTAATCCTTTGATTTATTTTTGTTCACGAAGATTGTTCGGAAAGATGGAAGGCATTTTATCCATGTATCCTTTGAAGCCAAATTCATTAAAATGAGCTCCACATATTCAATGACACTAAATCTCCCACTGTTGCCTTACCTGTTCATTGCTGTTACCCATAGCTTGCATAGTTTCTTTTCTCTCGGAAATTTGTGTAAAGAACTTGTTTTTATGCTTTACTGTATTATTATAGCAACCAGGCACACAGCATGTGTTTCCCACCATTTTAGTTTCGGCGTCGTCGAAGTAAAACTACTTCTCCCAGAAACCAGAGCGCGCGGGTTATTCACAGATGACGTCAGAAGCCATTGTGCAACTCCCCCATTGAGCATTTTGGGATATGATGGGGCCGGTACATCCATGGTCGCAGCACACTACCCGTAACACAAGCACACTTGCGTCTACAGGTTTTGGACGCTTGGAATAATGTATCCCAGGATGATACCCAGCATCTGTACGAGCGTATTCATGTTTGTGGATATATAGCATATTAAATTGTTTTATTGGGACTTTAGAGACCCTTGCACAATGGTCCTGTGCACATATCTAGTTGAAATTTAAATCATATGTTGTACGCCACCTACACTGCTCTTATACAACTTCATTAAAATTGACCGACTCCTTCCATGTATTGAGGTTTTTTATTAGTCGGCAGTGTATATTTTCGTTCTTGCAAGGCAGAATCTAATGCTACACAGAGTTGACTGCAACATCCACTCTTAACAAAATATATATTACATCTTAATGTTTAGGCTCCTCATAAAAAATTAGATCCAGAATGAAATCAACGGTGTCCTACACCATACAGTCACGCATTCGAAATGCAACGGCTGTTCGTTCACAACCTGGATATGCGCGGCAATACATGTGCAAGAAGTGCAAGAATTCTCCGTATTAACCGCTTTTTCTGGGGTAAAATGCGCTTCACCTGTCCACAGAATATTCCAAGGCCGCATACCATCAACAGTAATACTTACCGGAAATTAATAAGAAATTATTTTTCTTAATGCGGATCGTAAAGCGTTAATTATTGTTATAAAATGTACCACACTACCTTCCTTATCGTGGTCCAGGGCATGTACAATTCACGTGCCATCGCTCGAGCACTTACCTCAGAATATCGGGAACACGAAACTCTGCTAGTCACAAGCATAGTTAATTCCTTAAAAACTTCGTGTGTGATCGACCGCCCTCCTCTTTCTAATAGCACCCCAACTCCCCAGTCTCTAAGTTTCATCATTTTTATTCATCTGTTCTTCAAAATACGCCTTTTTCCAGTCTTTCAAACATTATTCTCACTAAGTAATACTATCGTTATGATAAAACTTCACCAGCAGAGAACGTTCTCTCCTCTGTAAAGGCATGACGATCAACTTAACATGGAGTCCGGCATTGACTATTTTCAATTCTATACAGAAACAAATACTTGTATAAAGTTGCATAAAGTTCTGATTTGCATAAAGTTTCTACTGATAAGCGCCATTTACAATTCTTTTTTCTTCGAAATTCTCTTACTAATGGTACGAATGGGTATATACCATGTCTAATTATAATCACTCTGTAATTTAACAATTTAAAAAAATATATTATAAGCATAAACATTAAATCAAATCAAATATTAGTAAACTGTTGGAATGAAAAACCAAATTATTATTTGTCATGGGGAGGGGAGACAAACTGCGGGGGCAAGTCCTCTTTATCAAAACAAGTAAAAAGGAAGTGCTTAGTTGATGAATTATTCCACTTCACGCTTTCCCATCCAGTTCCACGCATGCTTTTTGATGAAAGATTTGGTAAGTGTGCTGACGAGGATGGTATAGAGCATGTTGAGTTACATGAGCTTAATACAGACGGGAGTTGTTCACAAACGTGACCAGGACAGGCTGGATGATGTCATGATGACGTTATGGACGTAAGTTGCAGCATTTAATATCCCCTTCACAAACATCAGATATTGTAAGATAGAACACTCCACACTTTTACTCCAGGTGTCACGTGGATGAGCGGAGCTAAAGACAAGAAAGCATGAACGTATGGGAACAATAAAGATTTTTATTTATAGCAAAATAAAATTGAATAGCATAAGCATAAACGGTAATAACAAAAGTCACTTCACTTTTGCACAGTGAAAGATGATTAGTTAAAGTCTAACAGTCTGACATTCGCTGCAATGTCGAGACGCGAAACTGCTGGGTCGAGAATAAAGGAAAACACAAAGTTCCAAGCTTAGCTTAATTATCGCCAAGATAGTTCCAAGGTGAGCTTAATTATCGCCACGATAGTTCCAACAGAAGTGTAGAGCGTTCACACCTGGGCGCCTCCACGAAGAAGCAAGAAACTCGACGCTACTCTTGGATTCGTGAGAGATAGCTCCGTTGAAACCTTTACTCCTGTGGCTGCTGCGGATAATTAACTATGAATACCGCTGAATCGCATGAACTTGTTGAAGTTGCATTATCTTTGAAGACAAGGTGATTCAACGCTCCTCCTGGAATCGTTATCTTTGAAGAAACGCACTAGAAGAGATTTGTGCTGATCCTAGATACAGATGCAAAATCTTGCACGCCGAAGGATGCTGCGATGACATTCGGTTCTTTTCACATAGATGCCACTCGCAGGCTGAAACAAGAAGATCCTTATATCTAGTCGAAGCAAATGGGATAAATCACACCACCAAATTCAGGCAGATATTGAGGAGACGAATACGTATTTCGCCTCTTATAACACACAAAAACTATGTAGTATCGTATCACAGCTTAGCGATGCAACATTCATACATCGACACAAATAAAAGCACTAGATTAGCTAAGCACTCACAATTATCTCTGCCTTAGGGCTGACGAAGATTTGTAGTAAAACAAACACATCTGAAGCAAAGTGTGTAAGCTCCAGAATCACTTCCGCCTCCTAGGCTTGATCCAGAAACAATTTTCACTCAATAGAAAACTTGAAATCAGCAAATGACCAGCGTGTCGTTTTGGCTTTCTTAGATAGCCGCACCACCAAACATACCGTCGCTTTTAATAGCACTTATTCACAAAGCACAAGAACACTAATGAAGCATGGACTTTGCTTCACAGTATCGGAACAACCTGGCTCGTGTTTTTTTTTAAATGACTTAAAGGCTTATAACCATTTAACGATGTCGAGAAATTACACCATAGCAAATATCGAGCTATACTAGCACAACACTAAATAGAACACTTCACTTTTCGTACACACAGCAACAATCTTGGTGCTGCATCTCTAACACCGATTATAAGAAGCAGGGTGCGGTGAAAAACACTTAAATCTGTCGTGTAAAATTGGCACTGAAATTATGGACGAGAAAAACGCCGTTAGCAACTTTATAAACACTCCGTTCATTAAATGAGAACAATTTCGCACAGAAAGACACTTGCCTCTTTGCTTCAAACTCACTACGCAAAGAGAAACATCGGAACCACGGCGTATGTGCACCAAGTACACGTGCCAGTGCTGCGCACACCGACTCTTAAGCGATTAAGCATTTAAAATTAACATTAATATGCTAAACCACACCAAAACATATTTAATTACAATTGAAGCTTACTTGCAGAACTCAAAATGCCTATCAAAGCACTCACAATTCGAAGATTAAATAGACGAGAAAGGAAGTAAATAGGACGGGACAAGCCCTCCCGTTCCCCTTGAGCAATAGACACTCAATGAAAAGGGATATACCCCTATTGCATCTTCACCTTCGACGAGTCCATCGGCTTCATGCCGGAAAATTCTTTGAAAGAGTTATAAGCGCACAATTTGGCTTCCCACGTGTAGCACCGTTAAATTGCAACTGTTGCTACCGTGCAGCCACCAAATAAGTTCGATTAAAAGAAACTTCCTACCGTAATTTTCCCAACGTAGAGGAAGAGACGTTTCTTCGCATTCACTTGTCGGGCGCCGTCCATTCGTCGTTATCGCTGTTGTGGCGGTAGAAGGCAGCTCGTCTTCCTGCCTTGACGAATTTACGGACGTAACTTCGCCGTTCAAATAAATGATGGCTCGTTCGATGAGCGCTATTAGCCGACTCTCCCACTCGTCCTCGTGGCTACTTTCTCGGCTGCTGCATTGCCAATCCAAAGTCTCCTGACGGTAGTCGAACTCGGTTTGCTCGCCGGCCGCTATCACGGTTTCCTCATCAACTCTCCCGTAGCTCTGCGACTCCCCCGCTGCCGTCTCTTGCAAAACGCAGTTTAGAGAACCTTTTTCGTTCATCCCCTCATTACCGCGGAGATTTTGTCGATGACTTCTGTCATAAATTTTGTAGCTCCAGTCGTGAGCATTGAACTTACTCCGTCGCCGCCGATATCTTGTCTGTCCTTTCTTCTTCTCCCCACGTGACCGTTTCGGAGTGACTCGCTCGACGTATTTCCTATTTCTTACGTCATCAGCTCCCGTCTTCTTTACCTGTCGCTGACGCCGTCGAAATCCACGTGACACCAGGAATGGGTCCGTGTGCCGAAGGCGTATACATGATGGAATATGCCTCTCGACAGAGACCTATACGGCTGTCACTGATGCCCAACCAGAAATGAATTCCATCACTGAAAACCACCGATCTCCATTCATTCATTCAAGCAGCCCGTTAGAGGTGTAAGTAAAAATTTCCCCGAAGGAAACCGCGACCATAGTAATGCTCTCTGTAGACAATTGTGGATGATCCGGACTGAGAGATGTGGTGTGTCTTGATTCTGATATACCTGGACGTGATTGTTAGATCAAGGCCAGATCATTTAAAAAAAATGGCGACGATCGGAGACCAAATAAGCTGTGAAATAAGCTGAAATAGAAGAATTATTTCAAAAATTTGCTTTAATCTTTTAACAAAATCTAAACAGAAAATCACCTGTTTAATTTGCTATCTATTATGAATATAGTTTCATTTTTTTCAAAGCAGGAAAAACAGAAAAGCACCTTTTCTAGAAAAAATTTCGGAAGAATATAAAAGAATATGGGAAACATTGAAAGCACTGCGCGCGGCCATCAAATGCAAGCGTCCTGGCCTTCTTACAGAAGGAGTGCTTCTTCTCCACGACAACGCGCATCCTTACACCTCGAAAGCAACGGTAGACCTCATAAAAAGTTCAACTGGGAAGCAATGCAGCATCCACCTTACAGTCCTGACTTATCCCTAAGTGACTTTCACGTGTTTGGGGATCTCAAGAAACATTGAAAGGCTGCAGGTTTCAGTCGGACGATGAAGTGAAGGAAGAGGTTTTGGAATGGTTCCACATACAACCGAAAGACTTGGGATAAATGCATTAACACATTTGGAGAGTATTTTTAAATTCCTTGTATACGCCTTGGATAAAATAAATAATTTTCGTTTTCATTTGTACGACCCTTATATTATGATGTTAGAAATCTCTGAAATTAGTTATTGTAATCAGAGACCATTAATAAACTGACATGTCATTTACTTAATTTGCATGTAATACGGAGTCTTGGGTGTTTCATTGGAGAAGTTCAGATGGCGCTGTAACGATGACGTCATAGTTTCCATTCTAAGTTTTGCTAGATGTTCAAGTTTTGCAACGAGCGAAAGCTATCATAGAACGTGTCAAATTATTTTTTTTTAATATGTCTGATCAGTAGTGTGGTGCAAAACTCTGTACCCAACGTCGTGATGTAAAGCACCTTTCATTCTTGATTTGTAATGTCAATAAAAAAATTTGATTTATTTTCCAGGTCATGCATTGCAATAACTGGTCGATTGAATACTAACGGAGAATAAGACCAAAATAGAGATAAGTTATTTCCAAAAATTTGTTATTTCATTTCCAACGGATACTGAGAGCAAATAAAATGCTAATTTTCATAGTGCCTAACAACAATCCAATATTCAGTTTTTCCAACAAACGAATACACACTGATTGCTAAAATCTGATATATTTTTAAAATCCAAAAAAATTATTGTCGTCATAGTTTTACCATAATAGCCATATCTATTATCATTTTAAAAAACGCGCTAAAATAACTTTAAAAAAACAAAAATTAAGTCCTAAATGAGTTAGTTTAGCCATTCTAAATTATGAAATTCGTTACGTTATGTATATGTGATTCCTATTTTTTAATTTTGATTAATAAAATTAATGAAATCCAAATAAAAAATTTTAAAACTGATTGACGAAATCTTTCCAAAATAATTCAAGTTTTTTTCATTTAATGATATTCATTACATATGCATAAATTAAACTTTTCCAGTTTATTGCAGTCGTTGACTTACAGTTTATATAGTTTTGACATTGTTATTGCAAAATATGGTTAACAGCCTGTGGAAGAAGCGATCTGCTTAATGAAAGTTTTGAAAATATCTATAAAATTACGTACAATGTGTAGCACATTTTATGAATGAACAGTTTTATAATGCCAGCAAGAGAAGACGTTAATTTAAAATCAGCAATTTCCACCATTTTGCCAAGAACATAGAAAACATCAAATCATAGTGCACCATCCAGCACCAAGAACCTTCTTTAGATTCTGATATGGGAGTTATAAATACACAGTAAGAATTATATGGACATTTTTGCACGATAAATGCACATAAACTAATATTTATAAAATTTATTTAGCTCCTTTTGATTAAAATAGAAAAATAAAATAAATGTTAAAAATAATTGATAATGAAAGACACCAATGTGGAGAAATGCAGATGAATCGAAGGTGACTTTCCTTATTGCATTTCTCCACTTCATTATTGAGTCTTTCCGTCAACTTCATTATTGCATTTTCCACATTGGTGACTTTCATTATCAATTATTTTTAACATTTATTTTATTTTTCTATTTTAATCAAAAGGAGTTATTATTTTAAATTATTATTCAATATTACAACTCCTACTCTTATATAAAATTGATTTAGCGTTTAAGTTATACCAAGTATAGATCTTATTCATGAGGTATACAAAATAGTGGCAGCAGCTTCAGCTCCGACTTTGATTGGCGGCAGCAGCTTCAGCCACCATGTTGTATACCGCTTTCACACGGTGATTGGTTGCTGCGGAACGACATCACTCTCATGAATAAGCTCTATAGATGAGATTGTACTTTTGTGAAAATAAAATTGCTTGAAATTTAAAATGTCTTTTGCGGTTTCTGTTTAAAACATAAGATTTCCAGATAATAATTTTAAAAATTAAAAACGTAAGTTAAAGAAAAAGAAAATGTTAAACTGAAAATAAACTTTTATAGTCCGTATAACCAAAGTTAGATTTCCAAGTTCAATTTTCAGACATTGCAACAATGTCTAACAATTGAAATCGGAAATTTAATTGGACACGCCCAGCCAAAATTTCGTAGAACACTTTTTACTGTGACGTCAATAATGCTTTGCCTCGTTGATACTACTTGCCCTGAGTGTTTCATTAGTGCCGGAAAGAGGGCGCCTATTAACAAAATATTACATTTTTTTATGGGAAAAGTATGAAATGGCATGTCTCTCTCTACTGAAAGTCCCTGATTGTAATAGACTTATTATTTTTATTAGATTTTGTTAGAAAATTAAAGTAAATTTGTGAAATAATTCTTCTAGTTCAGCTTATTTCACACAGATAGTCAGCCTTCGATCGTCGCCATTTTTTCAGTGATCTGGGCTGGATGAATATTGACGGCCTTGGTTAGATCTGCTGGATGGACATTCGAATGCGTCAATCCTCACGTTCTTCCAAAAGTCTGCCATGTTCAAAACCACGTCTGCGGGTGAATAATCTTCGTCTTCCCACCCTCTCCAAAAGCCTACTCTTGAGCAATTTGGCGGAATGGCCACCCTGTCTCCCGAAGGCCCACTATGCGGTCCGGCTCAAACTTCGTTAGATAAACGAAAGCTTAACGTTGACAACATTTAAGCATGTTCCACGATATTTAACTGTACTGAGCAGCTTAAGCCAACGATGGTATTTTATTTCATAATGCCTTGACAAAAACCTGAAGCAAGAACAGATGGCACTCACTGCACTGCAAATAGGTTACTTTACAATCTTGAAAATCTTGTTGATTCACCAAAGATTCGACAAACTCAGAGATATAAGTTGGTGCCCACTCTCATTGTGTCCAAAGTTCTTGAACAATACTTTCCGTACAGTATGATCTCTGCTTGGAATGCGCTATTATATGATGTTAAAAATCAAATAATTAATTGTACTTTAAGATCTTGTACTAATCATAAGAAACATGTATATAAGTTGTTTTTAGAGAATATTAACAGGAATTAATAGTTTCTCGACTATTTTATATTCCAGTGAGGGATGCAGAATTTAAAATAAAATAAATAAAATCTTTAGTTACTTACTACAGAGCTCTACAAATGTAAAAATATATGAATACCGTCGATCCGATAAAATACATTCTGATTACGTATTACATATTCTTGATTTCACTTTTTCAGCAAAGCTCTCTTGTCTAGAATACGGAATATTTTATCCTCTGTATTGATCCTATTGAATTTCTGTCTATGTAAAATCAGCAATGTGACATCGCTCTTTCTTGGTGTTATTTTTCAACACTACTTGTTATTATTATTATTATTATTATTATTATTATTATTATTATTATCACCCTTATATTAACTCGCTCTTGGATCTTGTGAGATGGTACGGAACATTTCAGTCGAATTTTGAAGCACTTCCACTTTTGTTTTATTTTGCATACAGGTTTGTTCCTGATGACAACACATTTTAGCAATTTCTTCTTTCCAATTTCGGGGGTTTTTTCAACAAAAAATTTTTTATATAGATTTTTCCTGATGTCTATGGAGCTTTGTTTGCTTGGAGCAGTTTGTGACGTCAAAATTTGTTTTGCTAATAAGATTGTTTTTTCTAAGTGATAAAACTTAAAGTTTCATTTTTTGAATAAGGGTGGTAAAAAATGCTTCATTTTTCTCTCTTTAATTATTTTAGGAATAAATACAGTTAAACCTCTGTAAATGCTTTCGGGCCAGTTATTGCGTAACCACTTATCCAATGTTAAATAAATCATATAAAAATGCTTAACAATCATGAATTGTTTACAGCATAGTACAAAGTGATCCAAAAGTCGCGCACATCGAAATACGAGGCGTGATCAAAAAGTAATGTCGCGTACTTTTTTTTCGAAAATGACGGCAGATATGAGAAAATTGAGATATATAAAAGTTAATTTGGTTCATTGTTAAAGTTTCCTGTTAGTGTCGTGTGCATCTGCCAAGCATTCGCCACGTGACAGTCCAAACAAGATGGCGGCTCTCATTTCATCGTCCAGTGCTTTTGAGCGTCGGCGTGCTATGCGTTTTCTTTGTGCAAAACGACTGAAACCAGACCATATCCATGAGGAAATTGTGTCGGTGTACGGAGGTGATATCGTGCAGCTCCGAATAGTACAACGTTGGTGCAAGGCTTTTAAAGAAGGACGAGAGGACTTGCTGGACGAACATCGCTCTGGCCGTCCGCGGGAATCCATGACTGACAGCAACCTTGTCGGTGTGGAAGCGGCAGGTGCGGGAGAGCTGGCGGATTACCGTGAGAGAAATTGCTCCAACATTGGACATTCATATGGGACGGCGTACGACACTGTTCACGAGCAGCTCGGTTTTCGCAAAGTGTCATGCAGATGGGTGCCACGACAGTTGACGGCCGAACATCAGGGTGCTCGTTTCGATGCTTGTGTTGAGGCATCACACCCAATACCAGCAGGAGGGTCAGGTTTTTTTGTATTGAATCATCACAGGCGATGAATCATGGGTCCACCATTTCACGCCCGAAACCAAGACGCAATCGGCGGTTTGGAAACACACCTCATCTCCCACAACAAAAAAGTTCAAAACTGTGCCATCAGCCGGCAAAGTCATGTTGACATGTTTTTGGGATTGCCGTCGTCCGATAAGCTTACTGCTTGAGTTTATTCCACCGCATATAACAGTCAATTCTGAACGCTACAGAGGTACATTGAGGAATCTTCGAGCGGCCATACGCAGGAAAAGACTTGACTTGGCAATGGAGGACATCGTTCTGCACCACGACAACGCACATTCCCACACAGCGTAACGGATCACTGACCTGTTGCAACAGCGATGGAACTAGAAAACACTGATTCATCCTCCGTACAGCCTGGATCTCGCTCCCAGTGACTATCATATCTTCGGACCGTTAACGAAGTCATTGGCCGGTTAACATTTCCGTGAAATCGAGGTGAAATCGGCAGTTCGCAGCTGGTTCCACACTCAACCGGACGACTTTTATCGACAGGGCGTGAAAAAAGTTGTCCACCGCTGGAATCATTGCCTCAATCGGCTTGGAGATTATGTGGAAAAATAAAAGTTGAATTGTTCTATCGAATGTACATGTGTTTATTTTTTTCCCGGTCACGATTTTAGCGAAAAAAATTCGCGACATTACATTTTGATTGAATAATAAAAACCAGTAGACATTAAGTAATACTATTTTAATATTAATTGATATAGTATTTACAGAGCACATGTATATTTTTACAACATCTGCTCAAAATATAAAAGTTTCAAAGTAGCCGATGAAACTTTTCAACTATTACACTATTTATAGATAATCGAATTTGGATGTGCGCGACTTCTGGATCAAACTGCATCTTGCCTAGCACAACCACAATAGCTTTCGTTCTCAATTATTTTGCTTTTTTGGTCAAAGATTTTTGAATTTTTTTCATTTGCCTGCAACTTTAGATTTTAACTTATAAAAACTATAAATGAAAATAGGAAAGAAAATGCTCGATTAGCTGAACCCAGGCTGTGGAATTTTCTTTTTATCTTCATTTATAATTGAAATACTGAGGTATGGCATATTATAAAAATGTCATAAGAAACACAATCATTAGTTTCTAAATAATGCAATCATAGCGTCCGATAATGTACGTTAAAATCAAATATGTGCTAGGCTTGTTTGATTTTACTGTTGTAAAGCAATTTTATGACTTCATCAGGCACATCCAAAACTTCTCATTTTTCTGCGAAACCGTGAAGTCATGATGACCACCCTGCTTTGGCTATAGCTGAAATAGAAGTATGAATAGTATAAAAGAAGGCATCTGTAAAATGTGTGGAAAGTACGCATTTCACCTATAAGTCATCGTTATTCACATACATGGAGGTAAAATGAAATTTTGCTAAAGCTACCTATTCACTTAACCGATTTATCCACTTAAGCAAATTTCAACTACATTGAATTGAATGGGACAAGAAACGGAACAGCTCGTTTCTTATCCAGTTATACGGTTTATTCACTTTTCCGGTATCCAGTTAATGAAGTCTGACTGTAATTAAACCAAAATCTTTATTTCCTCGTTTTTGAAAAGGGTCCTAAAATTTTTTGACTAATTATTAACTAGTAGCAAAATGATAATAAAAACTAACTTCAATGCGGTATAAAACACCCAACTAAAATTCTACTTTAGGAAATTGATCTTTTAAAACGACGAATACTGATTATTACAAATGAAAACTACCCAAAAGGCTCAGAGACGGTCCGGATCGTGGTTTATCGAAGAGTGCTTAAACCGCATAGAAACAATTTACAGCCTGTTTCATAATTTATTGGACACTTCAAAAATGCAAAACTACGCGGTGGTTTTTGAAAAAACAATCCTTTATGTTAACTTTACCATTGCACTAACACCTGTGAACAAATAATATGTAAACAGTACTGCGTAATAAAATACTATACAATATTTTCTGCGAAAAGTACATTCAGAACTGTTTCACATTTCATTGGACATAATAGCAATACAATAACCTTTGATATGAAAGAAATAGAAAGTGTTCTTAGAACTTAATAGAAGCACCATTGTCCTTTATAACTTCAAAAACTCGTTTAGGCATGGAAGAAATTAAGTTTTGGAATATTTCTGGTTCAATATTGTACCAGGCATTGATGATTGACGTTTTCAGCTCCGAAACTGATGAAAACTGCTTCCCATCTTCATATACCCGTCTAACCAAGATACCCCAAAGGTTCTCGATGGGGTTAAGATCCGGGCTACGTACGGGCCATGTCACCTTGATTTTTGTTGTTGAAGCCACTGTTGTGTTGCTCTTGATCGGTGACAGGGCGCGTTGTCCTGCTGCAAAATCCAGTTCTCGCCACAGATATTCTTGGCAAATGGTACTGTTCCTCGAGAACTTCCTGGTACTGTTTAGAAGCCATTCGCCCGGGGACGATTGCTAGTGGTGTTGTTCCGTTGTAGGAAAACCCACCCCCAAACCATAACACCACCACCACCTTGTACACGTTTAGAAAACAGTTTAGGTTCCATCCGGAGATCACGCCAGTAGTTCTGAAAACCATCGGGTCCATCAAGATTAAATTTCTTTTCGTCTGTAAACAGAACTTCCATCCATTGGTCTGTCCACCTCATATGATCATATGCCCTTGCAAGGCGATGTTTTTTTATGTTGTTGGGTTAGGGGTGGTTTGGCCTTTCTTTTAGCGTATTTTACGTGGTCGGTTGATGAGAGTACTCTCTACACAGTTGTGCGAGATATCGAACCGGGTAATTGAGTGGCTATTTGTAAGGTAGACTGTCCTGTGTTGCATGCCTGTTTAACAATTGCACGTTTCATACGAGGCGTCAGTTTTGGTTTGGGTCCTCGTTTCTTTGTCAATCGTGGGTTTGCTTCCTGTTTGAGAAACCAGGCAACTGTGCTTTTAGCTGTATCTGTCACAGCAGAAATCTCTCGAATAGACTTTCCATTCCCGCAATGGACGCGAATAATTTGTTTGCCAGCATCACTTAATGTCTTTCGTGGACACATTTTCAAGAGTATGATGAACAAATTGAATTAGTCTTGTCTACACATTCTAATGAGCCTATTACATTTGTAGGGGGGTTGGGTTTTTAACAAAATGGGAGGGAACATTATCAGTTAGTAGGTAGAAAACGTATGTCCAATGAAATGTGAAACAGTCGGAATGTACTTTTCGCAGAAAATATTGTATAGTATTTTATTACGCAGTGCTGTTTACATATTATTTGTTCACAGGTGTTAGTGTAATGGTAAAGTAAACATATAGGATTGTTTTTTCAAAAACCACCGCGTAGCTTTTGCATTTTTGAAGTGACCAATAAATTATGAAACAGACTGTACTCAACTCTGCCACTTTATGACGGGGCAATAGACATCAGCAAGCTCATCTCGAATTTCTTTGGCATTTTTCTGTCGAAAAACAAGAATTTGATCAATGCCATTATTAATATCTCGATATTAAACACAACTTCATACATTTATAGATTTCCTGTTCCAGAACTATTGTTCGATCTCTATCGAGGATAGACTTCAATGTACAGAAAATAAAATCATCCATTTCCGTCATCGTCGTGCGAAAATATTTCCTACAGAACAAGAGAAGGTTTTCTAGAAAGTCATATTGAAAATTTATTTGATTTGATACTATAGTCTATTCTATAAGAGAAATCCACTGGCTTGAAGCGTAGTCAGTAGGAACCAATCATAAATAAGTATAGGATTTGACTTATTTTCTCTAGGTACAGTTGCCTAGAGCTCATTTGCAAAATTTGTAGCCGGTTTCTGTTCTCACTGCTCTCGATTTCTATTGCTGTTTGCAGGAAAATACACTTGCAAATGCATATATTTTATATGTCGTATATTTTAAATTTTAAAAGTTAAATTTTTTAATATTTTTATCTTTTTCTGTCGGGCAAGTAATGCAGTTGAATCCTTTTCCATCGTCTTAACATCTTCAATTCTTCTTTCCCTGGTGCGACGATGGATTGTTGCACCCACGCTTGCTTCGTGTGATACTATTATTTGCATCTGGCAAATTACTTTCACTGTCCGATGAGCTTGAAAGTAGCGAAACACCGTCCTTGTTTCAGCCGCAGATTTCTTCCCAAACGTCGACCGACTCGAACAGGAGTGACTAACCAATACGCAGTTCAGTCTGAACCAATAAGATGGATCCATTTCAGTAGACTTCTCTTATGGAATAGACTGTAATGTTTTAGCCTTAAAGTGTGTTACTTCACTATAACAGAACCATTTAAAAATATTCTGCTTTTCTATGGCAAACAGAAATGTTAATTGTGTCAATTTTATAGAGAAAAATAGTTTTATCATATACCTTTTCAGGAACACTTTCAGTTCGTTGAACGGAGAGAGAGGCCAGTACATTTTTGGGGAACCAAGCGTATGTGAGAACTGGCTTAAATAATTATTAACTCTTTCGACTTGGATTTATATTAATGGAATGATACCTTCCATGCACTCGCAGCGTCTACAGCTGTTAGGATGATTAAATATATAATTTCATTTAACTGATAGACGCACGACGCGCTATTTTTTATATAGACGAAATTTAATAAACACACCACAACAAAATAACCACTTTATAAAAGATTCATTTATTTTAAACTAGTGCGAGCTTCATTAAGAAAGAGAATGAGAGAAGGAAATTTTCTGATTTTATTTATAGATGCGATCTTATTCATCGTCGAACCAGAATAATTCCCAATCTTGAGAATTATTTTAACTCCGGGTGTTGACAATTACTCTTGTCCTTTCTTAACGAACTCGAACAACGAGAGAAAATATGCAGTCTCGTCTTAAGAGGTCGAACACCGAGCTGAGATTAAACTAAATCTAGTGTCTGAGAATCTATAGCAATTGAATATTCGGTCAAACTCGTTTCAGTGCTATTGATTGGTTTCATTTACGCGTTTTAGGTGGGAAAGAATCTTTTGCCTACACGCGAGTGCCATTAGCGACAGCGTCTGTTTTCACCGCTGATCGCACTAGATGGAATCCCCCCTTTTACAACCTCCCCATCCCCGCTTTAAACCTCCACCTCTACCCACCTTCCCTGTCTTTCCTTCTTCTTGTACACCGGGTGCAAAAGCCCTTTTCCCTCCATCTCTCGCTTTCTCTCCGCCAACATCAAATTGAAATCTGCGCCTAATGATGAGGTGCCTCGAAGACAGATTACCTCGTTAGAGGAGGGATGCCTTTTAAAAGGCGGGCGTGCGTTCGCGAGAGCGTCTTGCACGTTTCTCAGCTCGTTAGGACGCCGTATTTCGGCGAATTTCAATTTGACTTGGCTGGTTAGACGTCGTTTCAAGTGCGTAATTAGACCGACATTGCTCGTGCCAGAAACGGTTCCTTTTCTCTCCCCTCTCATACCTCCCACCCTCCTTTTCTTCCACCCATTTTCTGCTTTATTATTTCTTTTCTTCCATTTCTTTCTTTCTTCCTCAATTTTTTCCCCTTCTTTACATTTTGTCTTCATTTTCTCGTCTTCGTTTCAACCCTTTGTTTTCAGTAATAAGATAAAGAGAGACCGAGCTAAAACAAACTTTTCTCCCTCATTTAGGGGCTACGCATCCATTAGCACGCACTGCTTCATCCTTTCCCTCTTTCACCATTCTTGAATATCATCTTACGCATTGTCCCATAAAAGCTAGATTAATAATAATGAACTTCCATTAAAAAACCCATAGCATAAACAGTAGGGTTGATTTCATGCAAGTTTCCATATAAAACAAGCGTAACTTTGTTCATGTATTAGATAACTGTTTTTTGAAGTTCAGCGTTATAGATTTTAAAAACTGACTGCATTATGTGACGCACTACGTTATAGAGTGAGAGGAATTTTGAAGAAAGGCGAGTTTCGGCGGCCGATGGTTCAAAAACTTGCACTATACTACACTGTACTGAAATTCGAAGGAATTAAATATATCAATGGAAAAGTTTTGTTTCTTAGGTAAACGTCATGGGACGTGCATATTATCATTAAGATCTGTACTGCAAATGAATTATATGGATGAATAAAATAAAAAATTATAATGCAAACATTTGCGAGAGGTGCTCAAAAATTCATGCCCCACACTTTTTCATTGAGAACCATTTATAAAATGTATGAAATTTACGCACAAATATAAGTGAATGTTTCCACTTACGCATAAAATGTTTCGACAGAATTCCATTCAATTTATATGAGTTTATGCCAGCATAAGTGCACACATAACTTTCCTGTTATTTGTTCTTTCCTGCATACGCTGCATATAATCTGCACAATTCACACTCTCATTATCTCCAAACCTTGTCCCGCCCATTGCTTAATAGATGAGAATAAGAGGATATGAATAGATAGCCATGACTATAGGGATGGGTGAGTACACTCCCAACCCAGTTTTTCAGAATGGTGTGAGCGTTATAGACTCTTCACGCTTTGATGCGAGAGCTTTGATAACTGCAATCGCATTTCATTGTGACTGAAGGACCAATAATTGCGCCGATTTCGCGATTAATAGCATCAGCGGGATTCATCATGTCTAGACTTTTGGCCGATCATGCGGTTGTTTCCCCATTTCCTGAAACCGTAATTCTTATAGAAAATAAGGGACAGCAAGAGTGACACGATAAACTATTTTATCAAGTTAAGTCTTTTATCACGGGGTAGCACTGGGCTCCACACATGGCTCCATAATGTATTTGAGACATACAAAAAGAAAGAATCTTGTTTTACAGAAGATATGTAGACGACACTTTCATTGTCTACGACCATTACCACCTGGAACCAGAAGACAACCAAGGCATCAGTTTCTTAGCCTCCGCATTAACAGGGATGCCAACAAACACAAGATGAATTTCGAGGTCTACAGGAAGGAGTCCACTACGGCCAACATAATTCCGTTCTATTCCAACCACCCGATGCAACACAAAACACCAACTATTAGCCATTGCTTCAGATGAGCCTTGTCTACGCAATATCCAGATATGCCAGGAAGAGAGAAATTGCCAACGCGTTCGGGCTGGCCAGATCCATCAGCTTCCACACACGGTAACCCGAAACTTTTTCGGTATGATCAGAATGGCACTACAACATCAAACTGACCAGGCACGGAATCAAAGGAACTTCGCCACCTTAACTTATACTGATCCGTGACTTATCGAATTGCCAATCTATTCCGAGAGCATAGCCTCATGTCTCCTTTACAACCAAGAGAAAAACCGATTCGTCCTAAACCCCAGGAAACGTAATAATGAACTGGATATGTACAAGTGTTCCGGAGTTTACAGATTCACTTATCCAGACTATGATTCCCATTCTATGAGGAATTTCCGGAACCGGAGATCTTGGATCAATAAGGACGGCAAGTACGCTCTCGCCGACTATTCGATTAACTGTCTACTCGAGATCAACGAACGCATGAACATATTATGGAAAAATAAATAGTTATTAATTAAAAATAATATAAATAAATCAAAACAAAAAGCTGACGCTTCGGATAGAGAATATCCTTTATCAAAGCAAAAAGGATAACTCTCTAAAAGCAGAGACAATTGTCCTGCAGTTATGAAAGGAGACAATCGACAACCGAACAGTAAGGTGTACATTTGTTCAGGTGGGACGTAAGCAGTGGTTACACGATTCTCACCCTTCCGGAATAAATTCCACATGAAATACACTGAAATACACTGGAAGCCTGACTAATCCAAAGAGGTCTTCCACATTATGGGAAAAAAATAATAATAAGATTGACGATTGTCAGGAGAGGGGGAGGGGTTGGTATTACATCTTCCAATAATCCGGGAAGGAAACGTTTCAAATGTCTTCGAAGTTGACATCAAGAATATGCCTCGGTTTTCTATACTTTATATGCCACTTCATTCCCATCCGGTTATTCAGTATTCCAGCCATCAGGTCATTGTCATGGCTCTTCATCATCTGCACCTTGTTTATCTGGAGATCTTGGACACGATTTCCAATATGAGTCATGTTCAGATCCGAGTGAATATAATGACGTTTTACGATCCTTCTTCCAAGCTGGGAAACGCTCCACAGTGTAACATTCTGGAACGACTAGAGTCATCCACGCAGGCCTACCATAGAGAAGGATGGTCCGAATCACTATCATGTACAGTAGTAATTCAGCCAATACAGTCTTACTACTCCCTATACTAACTATATACAAGTCGTCCTTAAGTACTCCTTTCATAGTCAAATTTGCATAGGGAGTAGTACAGGGTGATTCAGTCAATTTCTAACTATTCCACTCGAATGACGTGCATTACGGATAAAGAATTGAAAGAATATGAGCGCCATATCGAATTTCTAAATAGTTGGAGTTTGCATTGTTGCAACGGCGCTGCATGAAAATCGTATTGTTGAAAAATGGCGCCCGCTTTATCAACAGAGCAGAAATGCAAGGTTGTCGAATGGTATTTCGAGACAAAATCACCTGTAACCGTGCAAAGAAAGTTCCGGAAGGAGTATAAGTGTCGAGACCCACCAGGCAGGTAAGCAATCATGGATTTTGTCAAGCAATTTCGTGCCACTGGATGTGTTAAAGGCAAGATAAAAGGCGGGAGCGAAGCTCGTGTTCGAACGGCCGAAGTTATCGAAAATGTTCGCACAAGGTTGGTCGATTCCCATACGAAAAAATCTGTTCGCCGCCTATCCATTGAAGAAGGGGTGTCGTATACCACGACGTGGCGAATTTTGAGAAAGGATTTACACCTGTTCCCGTATAAGATCCATCTTTATCAGGAGTTAACAGACACTGGAAGACAGAAGCGACAACAATTTGCGATGGAGTTTGGAGCAGAAATGGAAGCCAATCAGGACATTGTGGACAACCTGTGGGTGGTAGATGAGGCCTTCTTCCATCTGTCAGGTGACGTTAATAAACACAACGTTCGTTTTTGGGGTTCCCAGCATCCTCATGAGATCCATAAGTCGATTCGGGGGTGGCTTTCTTTGACCCCCTACGAGTCCTGACCTAAACCCATGTGATTTTTATCTCTGGGGGTTCCTTAAAGACAGTGTGTTCGCTACAGCACCAATAACCCTAGACCCGCTGCGACAAAGCATCGTCGACTGCTGCACCCCTGTGGATGCAGAAATCCTGGATAGAGTTATGAACAACTTCACCATTCGACTGCGAGCAGTTCAAAACGTTCGTAGCAGCCACATTGAGCATATCATCAAGACTTTTCCACGGGAATAAAAACTCCGAACTGCCTAAAATATCATACTGAAATGCTAAGTTTGTAAACATTAATGGGTCAATAAATCATAGTACTGAAATGGTCAGAAATTGACTGAATCACCCTGTAAGACTGTACTGGTTGAAATACTAGAAGAGAACAAATGGGAGGCCAGGAAATGAATTCGAAGACGTGCTGGGAAAGGACAAGAAAGAGGACAAATACGAGGTGATAAGAGGGCGGCGAGAAAAATGCGATAGGATAACACATACAGAATTAATATGACAAACTATAAAAGAGATTGGGAACGATACAGTCGGATCCGCATGTAAGAGCTCCGGATTAAAGGCCACTGTCCAATGCAGCTACCACACGCAGATCCGACTGAAACCAAAGACTACATGGACGGGAATAAAATGAACAACGAAGAAGAAAATCATGAAAAAAATATTAAAAAAGAAGAAATAACTGAGAAAAGAGAAAGAAAAAGACAAGGGCCCAGAAGAGGGAAAGGAAAAGTAAAAGAGAAGAGTTTTGATACATGTGCGAATGGATATAGAAGTGACCTCTAAAGAGACCACGTCAAATTATTGAACAACCAGATATCATTCGATAGATGACGTCATCACCATTCTCCAACAGGTCGGCGCTTCAACAGTTAAGATTATATCTCTATTGTAATTCCAGTAATCAAATTGGAACTCCCCCTAAAATTTCCGTATCATTAAAAGACTTTTCGAGAGTTGGCAAAAAATTGCACAACCATCAGAAAAAATAAAAAGGGAAAGAAATGTGGATAAAAGTAATAAGATAAAATAAATAAAAGACTCTTTGTATTTTTGTTGTGGTCCTGTACTTATAAATTCCGTCATGTTTTACTTCATCTCTGTCCTGAACGACAACAATGCAGCACTAGCACAGAATCCCCCAGGCTTAACCAATTATTCAACTCCGTGCTCGGGTCTCAATTATTCAACTACTTTGTGCATGATTTCTCAAGGCCGTAAAAGTGCAAGTTATTTATATTCCTATGCTGATGATACTGCTGTGATGATGTCACGTTAAAATTCGTCAATGCACAGTGGAAGCTGCTAAAATGTACGTGGACAGAGAAATAACATACTTTGTGCTTTAAAGAAGAATTGTTTATTACCATGACATACTAAAATTAAGTACAATGTTTATCCAAGGGTACGCCAATCGCAAAGTCAAATTTACTACGGTAAAACTACCTACTACTTTTAACAATGAAAGGTCGTAGCCCGTGTTTGGGTAAAGGGGCGGAATCCTACTAACACGTAGGAAATCCGCCCGTATGAAAAAAAAAAAGATTAAAGAAAGTTAAACTAGGCCAACTACTTAAGTTGAGTTGACAATTAAACTTGTATACAGAAGTTTCAGCAATACCGCTAAAACTTATTGGCAAAAAAAACCCAACTGGAACGGCCCGTAGAGTTAACGTTAACCTCGTACTGCGTTAGCTGGTCCCGTTTTCCCTCCATAGTTAGCAAATTGCTACTCCTTGTTGACGCTTGCTGCAGGAAAAACTGAATCTTCCTCTCTTCACTACAATTTGGTCTATTGTACCGCCTTACAAACAGTTAGCGGCGACGCACCGCGTTTATAATTGTCTTATGACGTAAATAACTGTAAAGAGAGAGAAAAGACTGAATTAGACTACTGTCAAACACCGCTCGACGCGCAAGAATTTTAATTGTTTCATTAATTAATAGAGCGCAGTATGAATACAACATTTAAGTGGGCTTCTTACGCTTATTAACATTTGTAGCTTGGAAATCATTACGCTATTGCGATTCGCTCAACTGCATCAAATGAAACAATAATTACGCGCTCGGGAGCATCACTGCGTATGAGAATGAGAGAGAGCATTTTTGTAAGCTTGTAATTTGCTTACCTTGTATATGGGATGATGGCGCCGAGATAATCCTGAATTAGGGCAATAAACGACCAAGGGGCGATGCAAACGACCCTCGTCTCTAGGGCTTCCTTCATCTCCTATGCAGACCTTTGGGCACTGCACACCAAATCGGCTGGGCACGTCAATGGCAACCACGAGCACTCGGATAGCGCTGGCTACGAGGACAGGCTTGAAGAGTACGACGCTGTTGACCCCGCTGGCACTGACGGATAATCCCACTCGCTTCTTCTCCTCGGGCACTTCATTGACGAACTCCGGTTCGGGCGAACGTTGTGCGGCTTCCTTCGTTGAGGCTCCTTCGTGGCTAGGCTGACGACGGTCCCCTTGAATGGAAAATACCCTGAGAAAGACAGTCGGGTTATTGACGAGTAATACCATGCATGAGTCCTTCGTGTCGAACACAAATCTCTAGCATTACGCTGCACACTGTCTGTCAGTTCTCTTTCTAGAGTTCTATCTCGGTCACTTCTCGACGAGATATTTTCCATACGAAATCTCGGCTGCCTCGGAGCTCTTTTTGATCGACCATTTTGTGTCGAAACTCCACTCTCTCTCCTCTCGAATCGCGTTTTGAAAACCGCGCTCTTTTCTGTGCCGTTTCCGTTTTCGCCCGCTATTTCCTTCCGCTCGCCCCTCCATTGCTCGCGAATTGTTCCACTTATGCTGGATGCTGTCAATAGATGGCGGCACCTGGAATCCGACATTGCTCCCCAGCTGATTTGAGCGGCATTGCTCCCCATCTGTCGCATTCCTATGTGACAGATGACAAGAACGCGTAACCCAACCCATTGTAAGCCTAGCCGCATACTTTAAAGTTTGGTTATACCAAAGCAGACTGGAGTAAAGGGTTATGTGGATAAGTGCAAAGCCACGTACTTAAACGAGAAACTAAAATGACCCCTGAACTCTCCCGTTTAATATGGCAAGATGATAGACTGGATAGATGACTACAAGTACCCTGGTGTGATAATAGACTCTAAATTCTGCTGGAATCATCATGTGACGTATGCACTGTACAAAGCCTACAAAAAATTAAATACAACTTACGGATCAACACAAGCTATTCTTCTACAAGATTATTATTCGGACAATCCTGCTATATGGCATACTAGCGTGAACGACGATCTGAAAAATAGAGATAGAATGAGCTTCAGTCGTCTCAAAATGTTACAGGGAGGATATTGCCCAAGTTAAAAAGAATCGGTCCATCCGCAGCTATTTCGAATTCGTTCAAGACGGTGAATAAAATGCAGAAAATGATGACTCATAGCAATGATTTGGTGAGGGGAATTCAAGTCATTAATCCTTTACATATGGTACATAATTTTATCAATAATCACATGAGCCTTAATCTAGCCTTAATCCAGCCTCGATTTGGGCCTGTCATTTAAGTCGAATTCCGGATAAGTCGAACGATTTTCTTCGCAAGGACATAAAATGGTACACGAAATATCTTGGAAATTTCTGTAGTGATTACACAGAAATTTTGATCTGCAGTGATTACACATCCTGATCCTGGTAGTACTAAGGTCCTGGAAGAAAGTATAAGGTCGCTTGAAAAAACAATGCTGTGTCGAAACCGTTTAGTTTTACGATCTGTTCTTTCGAAATATTGTTCAACAACACGTAAAGAATATTTATAAACAATAAAGAGTCCATAGTAAACATAAAAATAAAATTATAGTAATAAATGTGATATTTCAGCAATTCTGCTTGGACGAAAGTATAAGGTCGCTTCCTATTTCCCCTAAATTTAATGAGCCATGCTGACCACTGACTCATAATTATACAAATACATGCTAAATAGGTGTTCTTGAGTTAGATAAAGTAAAATTATTGACATATTTTCCTTGTATCTTGTGACTTTCACAATGCCGAAAGGAAAGCATCTTTCTGAGTTTGAAAAAGGTCAAATTGTGCCATTCAAGCAGTCTGGCCTAACTGGATCCAAAATAGCTGCAAAAATTGGAAGATCAATTACTGTTGTAAATAATTTCTTAAAAGATCAAGACAATTATAGCGTCAAGACAAGATCAGGGAGGCCACCAGCAATGACTCGCCGAGAGAAACTTGAGGGCTTTGCAATTAGCTCGCACCAAACATCATTCCTCGGCTGTTATTAAAGAACAGTTGAACTTAAAATGCACAAGTAGAACTGTGAGACGTGTACTCTCGTCGGATCCTCATCTGTCGTTTTCCAAGATGATGGCAAGACCACCACTGACAAGCTCACAAAGATGCAAGACTTGCCTTTGCCAAGAAATGCGTATCCTTTGGGGAAAATGGGAAAATGTCGTCTTTTCTGACGAGAAAAAATTTAACCTAGACAGGCCTGATGGTCTCACTCGATATTGGCATGATATCCGTGGGAATCAAGAATACTTTTCCAAGAGGCAAGCTGGTGGGGGTTCGGTGATGGTGTGGGGTGGATTTGCGCGGGGTTGAAAACTCCTATTGTGTTCATAAACACAAGGATGAATTCCTTAAAGTACCAGGACATGCTGGCGGACAACTTACTACCGCATACCCCTCTCATCACTTCAGGCGACTGGATTTTGCAGCAGGATAACGCACCAATCCACAGCTCAGCATCTACAAAAGAATGGTTTTCAGCCAACCAAGTAACTGTATTAGACTGGCCAAGCCATAGCCCTGATTTGAACCCAGTTGAGAACTTATGGGGTATCTTGGTGCGTACCGTGTACCAGAATCGTCGCCAATACAACACCAAGGAAGCACTTGTTGCAGAAGTGAAAAAGGCATGGGGAGAAATGCTTCCTGAAGTATTAAAACAACTCACAGACTCCATGATTAACCGAATGATTAAGGTTATTGAAAAAAAAGGGCGATTTCATTGGCTATTAAAACAAAATACATCCCGACCTTAAACTTATTTCCAGGCAAAATACCTGAAATATGACGTTTTCTGTTATAATTTTATTATTTTTGTTAAGAATGGATTCATTTTACACATACTTGTTTATTTTGTGTTATTGAACAATATCCTGAAAGAACAGATCTTACAAATAAACGGTTTAGACACAGCATTGTTTTTTCAAGCGACCTTATACTTTCTTCCAGGACCTTAATTCTTCTGTGCTGGTTGCTGGGTGGTCGTCGTTGTGCATTTTACGTCGTCGTTATTGAATTGCTGGAACGTCGTCATTAAGAGCAGAGATTGTTTTTGTGTCCTTGCTAGAACTGCTCTTTTAGAACACATTTCGTTGGCTGGTTGCTTTTTTCTCTCGTTATCTTTTGGTCTATATGATGGATTCGTCCAAACTATCTACCTGAATTCAGCCAATACTGTTTGAAAGAGGGTGACGGCAAAACTGTGACATGTGAAAAACTTATCTTGAAGCCTGAATGGAAACTAGATTAGATGCTTTCATCTAATGATTAATGAAATGCTAGAATCGCTGCGTAATTATATAGATGCTAAAATAGTGCTCTGTAAGCAAAATTTGATGGGTTAAATGAGAAATTATAGTGCCCAACACGAAAGAAAAAGGAAACTGGCGCATGTGTAAATGAATAAAACTCGTTCAACCAATCAAAAATGGACAGGAATCAGGGCATTACTTACTACTGAAGTCAGGTATAAGTAATACCTCGTTTCCAGTCAGTTTCTGATTGGTTGAACGAGTTTTATTCATTTACACATGCGCCCGTTTCCTTTTTCTTTCGTGCCGGGCACTATAAATATCATTAATTAGATAATAGTTTATTTATTTATTTATTTATTTAGCTACAGCATTCCAAGAGGAATAGAGTTACAAATGTGGAATATATATATTGCCAAAAATGACCGGACACTATCGATTTTGGACGTTTTGTCAAATATCTAGAAAAATACTTGACGAATTATCCTTAAACTTGAGGGGTGTAAAGAGCATGTTACACCTCTTATATTTAACGAAGGTTTTGTCCTGAAGGCAAACAGGGGACCAGCAACAAAGTGAACCAGAAAATAATGTTTGGGATCACCCTGTAAAATATAATGCTTGAAAGCATTGCAGCTGTAGCATATGATTAAATAGCTTTTTTTACTTATCTGTGTTTATTTGTATCAGAATAGAGCGTACATTCATGGAGATAGAAAGGTTTCTTTAAAAAAATCGAAATGTTTTCGTCAGTTTTTTGTTTATAACATGTAGTTTTTCAATCCAATGCAGTGCCATTTTCAGGAAACTTGACAAACTGCAGTAGAGACAACACCCTGCAATCAGAATAGAAAATATTAAATATTTGATAAAATATGAATATTTTTACTCAATAATGTTTAATTGCGCATGCGCAAGCGTTACCAAAATCACTTTTGCATAATTTATTACCCAAACGTATACCGGGTTTTGCAAAAGTTCTGTTACACATGTGAAATAACTTAACTGCGTGTGTGATGCAGTTAGACACCTTTTTTTATTGTCAGAATTGATTTTGGTATATACACAATGCATATTAATCGATGTAACTGCCATCGGCGGCAAGCACACGCTCTAGGCGAGGTTTAAAGGCCCGACGGATGAAGTCTTTATCCATGGCGGTCCACACGCGGTTCACAGATGCTTTCAGCTGGTCGAAGTTGCTGCAACGGATCTTGCAGGCCTTTCTCTCGACCTGTGCCCACACGCTGTAGTCAAGAGGGTTGAGGTCGGGCGACTGAAGAGGCCAAAATCCTTCGACCAGAAGTTCATGTTCGACTCCAACCACTCTTGAATGGTCTTGGCACTGTGGGCCGAGGCAGCGTCCTGTTGAAAGACGTAGTCCGCATTCCCCGTCAACTTTTTCACCCAGGGCAGAATGTTCTTGGTTAAGATGTCCTTGTAGTCCGCCTGTAACCGGTCGGGAACCAGACTGGCGGCATTTTCATGCCCTTCGACGCCAAGACGCCGAGCATCATCACTGAGGCCGGGTGCTTGGTTGTAGTCACGTAGCGGACCTCAGAGATGTTCTGGCCGAAGCTGACCACGCGGTCGTTCTGCTTGTTGACGAACGGATGAACCGTGAAGGTTTTTTCATCAGAAAAGATGACAATGCGATTGCCATGGCTCTTCAAGTCGTTGAGAAGGCGACGACAGCGCACCCGACGTTTATCTCGCAAGTCATCCGTCAGCAAAGGTCTTGCCATGCGCCTCAAACTCTTTCCACCCTCTTCCTTGATGGCTCTAGAATCCTGGCCACAGAAATCTTCTTTTTCTTTGCGAACTGTGTCATTTTGAGAGTCGGGTCACGTTCGAAGGCTTTTCTGACACCCACACGATTGATAACGCGAGGCCTGCCTGCACGTGGACGATCTATGAGGACTTTCCCTTTCTTCAGCCTCTCTGCGACTCTGTGGACAGTAATCCGGCTGACGCTGAACTGTTTAGCGGTGTCAGACTTGCTGTGGCCCGCGCGAAGGAGCGCAGAGATTGCGATTCTTTAACGTTACGTGGCAATATCCATGCATGCGAATCGCATTCATTCCACCTATATACGTTTACATTATGGTATCGCCCACGTCTTAATAGCACGTGCCCCGTGGATACTTCTACCCCCCCCCCCCCGATATCGACGCATCCGCAAGTGTTACAGAACTTTTGCAAAATTGGTAAAGCTACGCTTTTAAAAAGCACAAGCAAATATCGTGAAAATTCAGAAAGATATCGTCGATAGAATGAGTTCATTTTCAGTTGCTCTCAAAAGTAACAAAATGAAAAGGGGTTTTCTCCAAATTTTTATTTCTGGACCGGACACAAGTATAAATTTCTTCTCCTTACGCCGATATGAAATCAATATGCATTTAAAGCACTATTTTTTACATTATTTTTTAGTTAACTTTGTTGCTGGTCCCCTATTTGCCTTCGGGACAAAACCTTTGTTAAAATATATGAGGTGTAACATGCTCTTTACACCCCTCAAGTTTCAGGATAATTCGTAAGTATTTTTCTAGATATTCGACAAAACGTCTAAAATCGATACTGCCCGGTCATTTTTGGCAATGTAGTGTGTGTGTGTGTTTGTTTCTATATGTATAAAACCAAAAGTCTGTTCATTTGTGTCTGTGTAGCTCCAAGCGATCCTATTCGCTAATCAATATAATGAGGTCCAAGGCTAATCAAAAAGGAATTGTTTCGATTGTTACGACAGTATTATTGTTAAATTCAGGATGGGGAGAAGAATTTTAATTGTTGCAATATTTTTATTTGTATCTTTGGAGAGCAACAAAGACATCTTTCTTCATTTAAATTTTTCTATCCATTTGTTCTTCGTTACCATTTTTCTATCCATTCATTGATAACATGGTTTTTACATTTGAAAAGTAAAACCATGTACTGGAACATAAAATTATATGATGACTTATTATCTGATTTTTGAAATGTCAATTTTCAAATTTAAAAAAAATATTTTCATTTAGTTATTGCAACCTAATTACCTTAAACCATTACTTAGAATTTTTATTATTCAACATAGTTTTCAACAGCGGCTTATAGAATAAAGGCAATTAGCGATTAGATAGAGTGAAGATAAATACCATACTATTTATCCCTTTTTGGATAGGATTGCCCACTATTTTGGGAAGTGACCAAACCTAATAACTTGACGTTCAACTTAAATTTTACCATAATAAAACACTTTAGTTCTGAACTTTAAAATAGATGACACTGCCTTAAAACGCGCTTTAGGTCTATCTGCCGAACTTTATCTTAGCGCCAAGCAACAAGTGACGTCGACCGTTGGTATCAACGTATCGTCTAGCCCAAGCTCCGTTATCCTACTTAGCATGAAAGTCCTTGCTGTCTACAAGGAGTGCATCTAAGCAGTATTTCCCATTTACGGCGAGTTCTATTTCGTCAAGGTATGCGACAATGGCAACCCGGGGATCTACGTTTGAGCAGCGTAGTTGAAAAGTGCGACTCTTCAAAATATGTGTGTGCAGTGCTTCGTGACGGATCGTCGATCGCAAAACGATGTGCAATCTTTTGTGTGATATCGGATCTGCATTATGTGAAATGAGATTTGTGTTTGTGTGTGTGCATTCTAATCTAAGCGTGAAACTGTGCCTATTAAATATTGTATACAGTAAAGTGTCGTCGTGATCTTTGTGCATTGATGATAAGTTATCACTGAGTGATTAAGAGCTCAAGTTTTTATTGGCGACAGTGTAGGTCGTACAGTGCTCTTCATTCTTCGATGTGCGTGTATGTATGTGTTCCTCATCTACAATGAATCAACGATTTATGATTCTTCAGTGACATACGAGCGGTTGGAAACTTATCGTAACAATTTCCTCTTTTGGGAAGTTTCAGTACCAGCCGTCTGCATTCTACGTGTTCAGCGTGAGCGCATCTTTGCAAGTCTAGGAACTATCATCCAGAGCGGATCTCTACCCTAACTGAAGACTTATCTGGCGATACTTACCGGAACTCACCAAATTAATGACATTGTCTTTCACGATCATGTATTACCTATTGAATTGACTGAGAACTTTAATCATTATTATATCTTCCACTGCATAAACTTTATTTGTTTTCAAAAGTTTGAAAATCATTCATTCCTTCACATCGTTCCCTCCTCTTGTCTCGTACTCTGCTAAATCCACGTGACAATTTGCTATTGTTGTTTGGTTTCGTATTATTTTGATATATTTTGGCAATTCTCACAGACTTCGATTTGCTTTACAATTCGGATTTTATTTTTTGCTTTGCGAATAGGCATTGTCGTTTGGTTTTAAGATTAAAGATAAATAGCACCAGAAGCACCCGGAGGTATTTCCTGGTACTTCCCGTCCTTCATGCACGGAGATGATTGTGTTTGTTGTGTGACCGAATGGCCCGTGTATCATAATTTTGAAAATTGTGTCGTGTAGTTTTTTGTCAGCGTTGGCATCAGGAATGAGCAAGAAGTTAATTCACTTAAAATACCAGGTATATTGAAAAGAACAGGCAAGCTGAATAGCATCAGACAGGAGGAGGTTGATCATTGTCTAGTTGAATAGATAAATAATATTTGCAAATGAGAGATCGAACATTAGAGCTACTGATATTATTTGTTATCATGTGGAATTAGCACAGTCCGTCGGCGAATTTCCAAAGGCAGTTAATTCCTGAGTGTAATGACAGTATCGGGGGGGGGGGTCTAGAAATTAAGGCTCGACTACCAAGGTCATTTTGCGCCTTTTACACAAGTTATATCTGTACGCAGCCCAGGACAAACACAAACATCCATGCCCACGGCGGGATTCGAACCCACGCCAGGCGGACTCGGGAACTAGAGAGCCTACGCCCGAGCCCTCTCGGCCACCTGGCCGGCGACAGTATCAGGAAAATGATTTGAAAGAAACGTGGAGACTATATAGGGAATTTCAATTTTTAATTGTCGTGTTGGTCGGTAGTCAAAGCTATTATTAAGCCAAACTCTGATAAAGGCAGCAGGGCGGTCGGGTAAACACCCAGCGTTAATCAATTCAATGACATGGCCAATACGGCGTATACTCGGTATAGTTGGTAACTCGTAATAGCTGCAGATACGGGTAATAGACGTAGTTCTGTTTAATTTAAAAGCAGTGCGAATAACTTGGTTATACGCAACTTTTATGCGGCATAAGTTTATTCTTGATGTATTGGGCCAGATTACAATATTGTAATATAGTGCACAGACCACGTTTGAGAGCATTAATTGATGCAGCTCAGATGCCATTAGAAATGAGCAGTCTCGTCTCATCAAATGAGACTTCCGGTGAAGGGCAACAATAACAGCATCAATTTGACTATTAAACTGGAGGCGTGAATCAAAGGTCAAACCCAAAATTTTGATGGTGATGATTTGAGAAGCATTCTTTGATATGAATAGTGATTTGGATTTTTCTTTGTTGAGTTTCATTCCACGATTTTGATACCAGGATTCTAGCCACTTAATATCTTGTGTAATTTGATTACAAATAGTGCCGTGGTCCTTAGGCTCGAATGATTTGTACAGCACATTGTCTTCTACATAACTCTTCATAGTTACATTGAAGGTATGCAGAAATAGCGATGAAGAGGCGAAAGCAAATAGCAACGGGCCTTGCAGCACCCCATGTCCGGATTTCACAGTAACGGAAGGATTAGTATAAATACTATTGAAGCAGTCGGAAAGGTAGTCTCTGACCAAAGGCAGATAGGGATCGACTATGCCCTATGCTCGCAGATCACAAATCAGTTGGGATCGGGCCACGGTGTCAAAGGCCTTGGATACATCCGTCTAAGTTAACAGATGAGTGGACTGGAATACATGTTTAAGAGGTTCAGGTTCTGTCAGTTCGAAAGGTGCCCTGGAGTAAAATACATTGAGGACACATTGGTCTATAGCGAAGATGTACCTAAAAACTCTGTAATCTGCGATAATTTCCACAAAATAACGTCCAATGTCGACGAGGAATATCAACAGAACAAGATGTTCAGAGAGGGAGTAGATTAGATATTCTCAAGGTTGCCTCTAATATTAATGAAGATATCACTGCTGTTGAAAGAAACAAGAACCCAATGTATAGACAAAATCACAAGTCTACAGAAAAGTATCATAGAATAATCAAAAGCTCCTATGAACAGTCTATTACAAAAGCGTTTTCACTTAGGTGAATGATGTTCGGCTTCCTTAAACCAATGAAATTAATCGGTTCAGGCAAAAAGTCGAGTTCGAATCATGTCGACGATGCCATTTATTATTTCTTAGCAACAGGAATAGGTAGGTATAAAGAAAGAAATCTAATTTTGAGCCCTTATTAGGAAAGTTTTCTTTATTATTAATAAATAAATGTATATTATTATTATTTTAGCAGAAATGCAGTATAATAACTTGATAACTACACGAGGAAGTAAGCGAGTAGTTGGCAAAACACGGTCAACAATATAATGTCCAATACACTTACATCCTTACTCTTTGAAATTATGTACTTTCTTACTTTCAACTGCTAATAGTTTTTAATTTTTAAAAATTGTTTCCGTACTTTTTGTACACCCTGTATATACAGGTTGATTCTGAATAAGTGTGTATAACTATAAGCAATGACAGCGGTGACCAGAATGAACATTTTTTTTTAATACAATGTGGGCCCGAATTTGAACGCTAACTGAGATTTGAACAGAAGTAAAAATGCTGCCACCAAGATCAACAAGTTAATAAGTCAGGTTCTGCAAGGCCTAGAATAATGAAGTAGCTCCAGTCGTTCGCTACTGAATAATACAGATTATGAGCACTTGAGCAATCGTGCGTCGACAAAGCGATTTCACGTGCGCGCGCCGATGTCATTAATGCTTAAAAGATGAACAGAAAGTAACAATATATTCCTTTTTGATAAATCGATTGTTATATGACATGACATTAGAGACTTTTTGCAACCTCAAACGATATGCGAAATACGAAAGGCGAAATGCGATAGGTGGCGTTTTGGTCATGTGACTGCCTTGTACCGTTTGGTCATGCCAGCTTTGGTCGAACGAAATACGAAAATTCTAAAAAATTTCGTTGCCACCTTTGGTAACCAAATGTGTCGTCGCGCATGCGTGCTGCGCCCAACCTCCACGCTCTGACAGCAAGTTCCTCACGTTAACCAACATGGCGTCCGACGGGAAACTGCTTCGCAGTTGTTTAACACAATGTTAAATCCCACCACGAGTTATAGCTTTAAACTTTAATAGTACCTACTTCTCCTTGCTGCCATGATGCTGAGAATCAGATATCAGAGTGAGCTGAGCTGTGTAGAAGTAAAACCTGATGTTGGCAGTATCGAAACTCTGGAATTTCTCTTTTTCGCATTTCTCTTTTCGCATTTCTTATTTCGCTGGTGCAAAAACTCTCAAAACGAAATACGAAAGGAGAAAGACGAAATGTCACCTTTTGCATTTCGCCTTTCCTATTTCGCATATCGTTTGAGGTTGCAAAAAGTCTCTATTATCTTTTTATTCTTTACACTCACTGTATTTAGCACGTGAATTCGACTTGAAGGGGTCCACGAAAAATTCTGAAAAATTGATACAGCCAAGCTAAGACTTTGATAGTCATATTTCTGAAAACAGAATTTGAATAAGTTAATCCGTTTTTAAGTTTTTACTATTTAATATATATTAATACAGAATGCTTTATTAAACATCAAAATATACGCGAGAGGCAATGTTAACAAATAGCGATCAGTTAGCGAAACCCTTGGCAGCTGCCGCGTGCGCTACAATCGACGACGTCAAAAGCATGAGTCATCCACTTTCCACTTCATTAATATTGGATGTCGTTTCTGTGTATTCCTTATTCTGTGTTTCCAGCCTAGATACAGAAAAGCATTGGCCGCATAGGGTCGAGCGTGTACTAAGGCGACGCTTTTCGCTAAAATGAACAAAATAATGCACATGAAACACATGAATTTTAATATATATAAGATACTTTTGAAGGCCCAAGTCGTGGATTGGCATCGATAAAACGTGAATTTTGCGAATTTGAGCGCTAATTTGTAAGTTTAGCACTCTTCATGTGGTATGTCATGCTAAAGATAAAATAATCTGAGTTACGCTAGTTTTCATAAAAAAAATAATCCGTTTAATATCCCAATATCGCATTATTATTATTATTATTATTATTATTATTATTATTATTATTATTATTATTAATCTTAATTACTTATTGGATTACGTCCATGGAGTCGTTCGGATCATATTCTCGTGATACAATTATTATCTTTTGGATTTTTTTTTATTTTGCCCTATGAATTTTGATGTTTGTGTTGTACGATTTTTAAATAAAAAAAATTATTATTATTATTATTACAGTATTACCCACTTATAACGAACACGGTTAGAACGAACACCCGCATATAGCAAAAAAAAATTCAGTCCCAACCCAGTCAGTCCATTTTCTATGCATTTTTACACGTTTATTGAGAAATGTTTTTGAAAGAAATCCGGTTACAGCGAAGGGAAATCGACGAAATTTATTCTGAAAATATCACTAATTGTTACTATAAGTCGGTCTAGACCGAATGCGTAGACACGTGTAACATTCTTTCCTAACAGCGATTTTTCTTTATTTGATTGGTTGGTTAAAAATTCCCGCCATCACGGCCGCCACGTCTAGTTGAACGATCACGTGATTGTACTTGAACCAATCATATGATTGTGCCATCACATGGTTAACTGCAAGGCTCATGAGCATTTATGGGCTTGGTTGATTTTGTCAAGTCATTCATGCAAAATTTTTCAAGGAGTTCAACATGTACACCAAAGCGAAACACTCTATCTGTAGAGTTAAAGTTAAAGATTTTAGAAGCACGCCATCGCGGAACAGAGCCAGAGAATCCAAGATGGCGGAGAGGAGAGCCAAGAAAGTGACGATGAACCAGAACCGCCCATACCATCATCGAAGCAGATGGACTCGCTGATGAATCAAGTAAAAAATTACTTAACCATCTACGGTGATGTGCCAAACGAAATTTTTGAAAGTTATCTTAAGTTGCATAAATTTATAAACAAAAGTTATGTAAAAACTATGAAACAGAAAATCATATCGGAATTTTTTCATCCTGAATAAAATTGACTAAAACAATAATTATGCCTAGTTTTATGCTTAATTCTATGACTGTACGTACATTTTTATTACATTCGGATATAACAAAATCGGGATATAACGAAAAGAAACTTCGTTCCCTTGAATTTCGCTATAAGCGGGTGATACTGTATTTAGTATGGTTTAAGAAAAGAATTATATTATGTAGTACCAAAAATCTTTGTCTTGTATGGTGAAAGAGAAAAAGAATATTATATTCCACAGATTTTTAATAAACTGTCCCAACATGGATATTAAGTTTAACAACAATATAATTCCACAGATTATTAAAAATTGTTATTTTAACCTGGAAAAATTATTTATGGTATGAATGAACATTTATTTAAATCGTTCATTTTTTCCGGGGGTTTTTTTGTATGAAACTTAGATAATGCTAATAAAATTTTTATAAAACTTGTTAAATTGGAATAGCAAAATGCATGGCGACCTAGTAAAAAAACCGCGTCTCAGTATCAAAAGTGAGTAGCAGCAAAAAACGGTATTCACGACGACATAAACTGCGTATCACGTCTCAGCAATGACGTCAACTTCGTCGCAAATCTGAGACGGAGAAAAGTAGGTGGCAAGACTAGTATCAGAAGCAGAAGTTGCTGTTTGGCCACATCCGCCACATCGAACCGCCATTTGTTCTCGTTCGCTTTATAGCGCCAAATCGACTAAACTTTCGTAGATGAGGTGAGTCGAAAATAAATAATTTCATTAAATACAAAAGGAAATTATAGTTACATCAGTGGTGTAGAAAAGTAATGCATTCTAACGTTTCCATTCCAAAATAATACAAAACGTGCACATGTAGTGCTGCAGACTGAGCAATTCAATACTGAGATTTTTTTTTCCTTCCGGCGAGATCATGTGAATCTATAGAGCCAATGGTAGATGTTACAAAAAAGTCCCTCTCAAAAGTGAGTAGCTGTAAACCGGTCTCAGATAGAAATGGTGAATAGCAGCAAAAATTCTGAACCTAGTATCACTTGATACGCAGTTTTCAGCGACGCAGTTTGAGACGCGGTTTGCTACTAGGTCGTGAATACGGCCGTTAAAGACAGAAAACAGTATTCGGCACTGCATCCTTAAAACGGAATAGAATTTAAGCTGTATAATAAATGTGATTTGTTTTGATTTTTTCTGAATGTTTTCTTATTTGACAGTAAAAAAATTTCAAACATTTTAACATATATAGGCCGGATTGTTTTGTAACAGTGCAATAATGAATTAAACATCATTTTCGTTATATATAATTTGTTAAAATCCCTTCCTCTTTTATATATAAAAAATGAAAATCATATATTTCATAAAAAATTAATATTAATTTAAAACAATTATCTTCGTTAATATATTGAAAACAATTAAACAAAAAAAGACAAAAGTAATGTTTTTGCATTTAAAAAAAGAAAGATATAACAAATAAAAATAAAATATAAATAACTTCATCGCCATAAAAATATGCTATTATTGCTATTCCAATTATAACAACTTTTACAAAAATTTCATTAGCATTATTTAAATAAGCTTCATACAAAAAAAAACAAAAAAAAACGAACGACTTAAATAAATGTTAATTCATATCAAAAATAATTTTTACAAATTAAAATAACAACTTTTTAATCTATACAGGGTGTTTCAAAATTATGTACAATAAATTTAGTGACATATTCTTCAGGTCAAAAGAAGACGAAAATGTTCTATAGCACTTTGTCTGGAAACGATTTGTTTGCGAGTAATCCAATATCATACAGTAGGGAAGCACGGTAGTTAGCGGACGATATTTTAGCAGTTCCAGCGTTTCGACCCAACACTAGGTTGAGTGGTTTGTTCCATTTAAACCTACTTTAGGGTTGTTCCATTAGTTGTGTACGGTTGTTTCCATTACTGTAGTTTCACTACTGTACATCCACTAGGAATATCAATTTCAGAACGTTTGCGTGCTTTGACATACGCATTACGATTTACGTAAAAAAAAAGTCATGTACACGTATTCCAGTGCAGAATACACTGACATGCACCTAATGTATAGTCTTGCGGACGGAAATGCTGTGGAAGCAAGAAGATTCTACCAAGAACGCTTTCCGAATAGACGTTTGCCAAATAACCGAACATTTGTATCTGTCAACAGACATTTGAGGGAGCGTGGTTCCTTTGGCCGTCAAACAGGACAAGAGCGGCCTGTAGCACATTCTCCGGATGAGGAGGATGTGATAATTGACATCATACATGATGAACCACAGACAAGCACCCGTCGTATTTCTTCCATGGTACACATTCCGCACTCATCTGTTTGGCGCATTCTTCACCGTCAGCTTTTGCATCCATACCACCTGCAACTGGTTCAGGCACTGAACCCAACGGACTATCCACACCGACAACGATTTTGCCAATGGATACAACGTCGTCATGCTGCAGACCCTAGTTGTCTCAGCCAGATACTTTTCACGGACGAAGCAACCTTCACCCGGACAGGAATCGTAAATTCTCACAACCAGCACCATTGGGCAGATGCTAACCCGCATGTTACCAGAGCTCGAGCGCATCAAGAGCGTTTCTCCGTGAACATTTGGTGTGGAATTGTCGGAAATAACTTAATTGACCCTTATGTGTTGCCGCCACGATTGACTGGGCGAACGTATCTTTTGTTTCTGCAGAATGCATTGCCAGAATTACTGGAAGATGTTCCTCTTTTGATAAGATCTAACATGTGGTTAATGCATGATGGCGCTCCAGCACATTTCAGCCATGTTGTGCGAGCACACCTTAATGCTGCATACACGAATCGGTGGATAGGTCGAGGTGGACCGATAGCCTGGCCTGCAAGATCACCCGACCTTAATCCCTTGGACTTTTTTCTGTGGGGTCATGTGAAAACGATCGTCTACAGCACAGAAGTTCCTAACATTATGGATCTGCGACAACGAATTGAAAATGCATGCCAAACCGTTCGTAATGCTGGCGACGAACTCTTCCATGACATCAGACGGTCGCTCATGCAACGAGCCGAAACGTGCGTGCGAGATGGTGGCGGGCACTTTGAACAATTCCTGTAATTTGTAGCCACGGGTTTAGTTGGCTGTATCGCGTAAATAAATCGTTTCCAGACAAAGTGCTATAGTACATTTTCGTCTTCTTTTGACCTGAAGAATATGTCACTAAATTTATTGTACATAATTTTGAAACACCCTGAATATATAAAACCAAAAGTCTGTATGTCTGTGTAGCTTCAGGCGATGCTATTGGCTAATCGAAAAGGAATTGTTTTTATTGTTACGACAGTATTATTGTTAAACACAGGATGAGCAGAAGAATTTTAATTGTTGCAATATTTTTATTTGTAAAATAAACTTTGGATAGCAAAGAGATTTTTCCTTCTTTAAAATGTAATATCTTTTCATTGAAAACATGGTTTTTACATTTGAAAAGTAAAATGATGTATCTTAACTAAAATTATATGATGACTTCTCTGATTTTTGAAATGTCAATTTTCAATTTTAAAAAAGTATTTTCATTTAGTTATTGCAACCTAATTATCTTAAACCATTACTTAGAATTTTTATTATTCAACACATTTTTCAACAGTGGCTTAAAGAATAAAGGCAAATAGCGATTAGATAAATTAGACACAAATACCATACCCCTTTTTGGATAGGTTTGCCCAATATTTTGTGAAGTGACCAAACCTAATAACTTTAATCATAGTCTTTTTATCCCCTGGTCTGTGCACGGCTATTGTTCTCTAGGTTAAAGTTTGGTCCGTAGACAATTTGTCCGCCAGATGGCGATAGCTGCGACTCTTCAGTAATTCTCCTTTACATAACGTGTAATGATTGAAATTAAACGAAATAAATTTAAAGTATTATACGTTTGATGAGTTCACAAATTTTAGTACATATATAAATAATGGTTGAAATTTGAAATGTTGTCCAGTAATTAGAAGAAAGGCTGATTTTCATTTGTAGATCTTCAATTCATATAACAACTTGGCTACATCTCATATTTCTTCTTCTTTTCAGCCTGAACGAATTTAATCGTGTGACTGATAAGTGGATAAAGAAAGAAGCTTTTATTAAAAACGGCAAAAATACAAATGTACATCCCCCAGGCGGGACTCGAACACGCGACCCAGCAACTCAGCCTGCTATCCTCTTCGCCACCTCAGCAGTCTACATCTCATATTTCAAACACTTGGTGAATTCTTAAACAGATGCATTTTTTTAAGTTTATTTTATTAACTTTCCTTTAAACTATGTAAAGGAGTATTAACCTCAATAAAACCTCAAAAAACAAAATGTAAATAAAAATTAATTGATAATAAATTTAATCAATGCTACAAAACTCTAATAATGTTATTACCATTAAATAAATAATTATTTAAAAAATTTAAAATTTTTAACAATTTATAGTTAATATATTTACAGTTACTGAATTATACTATTGTTTCTAAAAATTATTAATGTGTTTAAGGAAGAAAAAATAATTTTTTCCATGGTTCCTGTAGGGGAAAACCACGCTATTCCTCGATTAGAGTAAAGCACTGTATAAAGAGTGCTTTAGATAAGAGTCATTTTTAACGCCATCTACAGTGTGTCTTTGACAATAGCCCAACTGAATAGGACCTGTGCACAGATAGACTATGCTTTAATGTTACCATAATAACACTTTAGTTCTGAACTTTGTCAATAGATGGTACTGCCTTATCTTTAAAACCACAATATAAGAAATAAACTGTGTTTAAAACGCGCTTTAGGTCGTGTCTGCCAAAATTTACCTTAGCGTTATTCTTTGACGCGCCAGACACGTCTGATCTAGGCCTTAAGGGGTTACCTGTCGTATAATTATTGATGTTTATCTTCTGCATTTTACGGGTTTAGATTTGTTTAATTTGCGATGCTATTGTTGTTTGGTTTCGTATTGATATTAATACGTTTTGGCTATTCTCACGGACTTCGATTTACTTTGCAATTCGGATTTTATTTTTTGCTTTGTGAATAGGTACTGGCATTTAGTTTTATTCAAATTTTATAAGATTGGAGATAAATAGCATTAGAAGCGCCCGG